>OX419582.1:26152206-26437934 GCA_948473455.1 Teleiodes luculella | reverse complement strand
GGCCCCCCACCATCGTCCGGGGGCGGCGGCGGCGGCCCTTGTCCCATAACGGTTGCCAGCAACAACGGAACGCAAAACGACCATAACTTCGACATGACCCTACGACTCGCAGAAATGTAATAAGAGCACATTTTCAAATTACACTTTTTATAGAACTTAGCACATAGCATGTCCTGTCACATCTGATAATGGGTTTGTGTAGGTATTACCCGTTATTACCGATAGAGATCTAATTGTGTTACATTAATTTTTATAACAATAAAAGTATGTAGGTAAAGAGAGACTAATAGATAACATTGAATAACGATGAGTACCTAGGTATGTACGATATTGATAAACACTTGATATTATTTGAACACTGAACCTCCTATAGGTACCTACTTAGCATGCCGCATAATGTACAAAACTTAAAATTGGGATGACATTTCGTTAACAGCTCATATAATATGTCCCCACCGAGGGGCTCGAGCCTACCCTGATACCAAGGTGAATAGGCCTTAATTGACCACGCTGGCCCAGTGCGGGTTGGTCAACTTCACACACAACCTTTGAATTTTTTCGCAGGTGTGTGCAGGTTTCCTCACGATGTTTTCCTTCACCGTAAGACCGTTGAATAAACGTACCTACATAATGAATTCGAAAATCGAAAACACATTGGTACGTGCCGAGGTGAACCTGCGAACTTCGGAATGGAAGTCAATGGGCCTAGCCACTTGGCCAACGCACTCGACGGATGACATAAGGTAGGTATTCGTTTCTGCCAGGCAGGAACCCTGTATTATTGTTAAATAGAAATGGAAGTGATGGCCGTGGCTTTGTACTGCAACCGCATTAAGGAATGGTGTGTGAAACTACCATTTCTGTCTTTTTGAGAATCTGTCCTGCGAACAAAGGAAGTCAGCACATGCGGTTGTCGAATGCGTGTTAATTGACAAGGATGAACAGCGCATGATGACGTAGGCTTGTGCCAGTCACGTGGTCCGAATGCAAGACTTTCTTGTCCTAATAGAACGCGATTACGCGATCATCGCAAGTTCGCGCGAATTTCACTCGTACGAACGCGCGATCAAACATATTGAAGTCGAATATGTGTGTCCTAATAGACGATATAGTAGGGAGGCGGAGTTACAAAAAGTCGTCAAATAACGATTTTCGTTGGACTGAGCAGTATTATACCAACAAGTGGTATCGTTGGATTCAGTGATGTTTCTTTAGTAGGAAAAGTGACGTTGTCGCTTTCTAAAGTGGTGGAGTGACGTATTATGACGTCACAAAGATGGCGACTCCTAGTCTCAAATTCGGTCGATTTACTCAGTAACTACTTAACCTATCACGACGTGAGAGGTGTCATATGAAAGGTATTTTAATACTTAACAAAAGATGTCTAACAATGTTCAGTGTCATTTGTATAATTTGAAAGATAATATTAAATATATGAAAAAAAAATTGTGTTTTCTTTTTTATAAACCAAAAAACGCAATTTTATTGGTTGAAACTACTAAAACTTTATTAGAAAGTTATCTTGCTACGTCTTTCATCTATAACATGAACTTTGAATTTTTGAAATTGGTTGATAAATGACTACGCTACAACCATTTTACTACAGGCCCAACAAGCGTGCGAGAGATGACTCACACCTTATTAATAGGGAATTTCGTGCAAATATTTGTATAGGAACCACTTTAAATTGGACAAGTCAATGAAACTTTGTACAATAGGTGGTCTTGAGTAGAAATCCACCGTGAACCATCACTCTCCCCCTCTCAAGCCGGGGGGAGAGGGGTAAAGTCGAGTTTCACCGCCCTTCTTGTTGACGCTTATATTTCTAAAACCGTATGTGCTAGGACAAGTTTGGTATCATTTTCGGATAACTCGTTAACGTAGAATTCATTTTTGATATTATAAAATAGGGTTGCCATACAAAAAAACTAAATTATATGATAAAATTCGCAAAACACGACTGAAGTTTTTCTACATAAATGTCATTTGCTTTCCCATGGGATGGTATGATGTCGATGCACAGAAAACATGGTCAGGTAGCAGCATTCACAGGCTTTACAAATATATAACTTATGTTGCAAATTCCTTTATAAAAATGGATTTAAAAAGTTAATTGTATGCGCGACAGATGAGTGTATAGACATGAAACTAGCTCCGAGACCAAATTAGTCCCAGAAACAGCGGTGGTAAGGGTTGCGGTGTTATGGCAGAAATGTTGTGTGTAGGTGTTGCACAACCTTCCAAACAAATAAAAGATGTAGAAGATAGACCGGCCCGGGCAAACGCTAGGAGATAGAGAAATGTCGCCGTAGTGAAACTTGTAGGAAACCTTGGTGAGACTTTGAAAGGTGACAAAAAACAGACCAAGATGACTGACTTCAAGGTACTGGCAACCGCTGGCAACCCAGCAAATAAAGGAAAGCGGGGCAGATGATATTTCTGAAGATCAGTAATAGAATCAAGATCTAATTTTCTTTTCTTGGCTACAGTATTTTTTATATCCCTGTTTAATTTCTGCTCGGGTTCCACGTCTTTAGGGTAAAAGCTAAAGCTGTTACATTGCTGAAACTCAGAAAGCCTTGTGATGATCCCATATCCTGATATCTTTACTGTGTGTAACATACCTGATATCTTTACTGTGTGTAACATACTAATTAATTGCTCGAAGTAATGATACTTAGCTGCCTCGTCAGCACGTCAGGTTGACGGATCAGCTACCGTAAGTTTGACGGATCAGCTACCGTAAGTTTGAGGTAGATGACTATACTAAGGGTTAGAAGTTGGGAAAGTATATGAACAGTAGGCAAGTAGGATCATTTACAATAAATTGTTTCAAGTGCATTTTTCATTGTAATCGAATTGACACAGTGAGGTTAACATTTGCGAAGACCAGTATTTTACCAAAAATGAAGCGCTATTCGTGGCCTCTTATAGATCCTCATTCATGCATGCAGGAAATAAGCTGAACAAGTGATAGGAGCGTCCTCGTTGAAGTAAACACATCACACTGTGTCCGAGTTGTAGCTTCACCGGAAAGGTTCTCCTTGTTTTGGATGATTTGGGTCCGGAGTATTTTCGAAGCAGTCCATTTGACCAAGGCAAATCATGCCAGGCGTCTCACTTCATAGATATTAAGCCTATTGAGGAACCAGCACGTGGTGGTGTAAGGGACGTTTGATGTCGGTTTCTTATTTAGCCATGTTCAAAGAGCTGGACACGTCTCTACGAACCTTCAGCAGAGCAATACCAGCCTGAGTGTTTTATTTCGTGTGCTCACCGAAAGTAAACCGATGCTAGTATAATCGTCTGCCGAAAAAAGAGATTCAGTTCGAACAATCGAAAAACTTGTGGAAAATTGATGTTGGCTGGCGCAGGTTATTGCGTGTACCCACTTTCTTCTTGCGTGTTTAAGCAGCATTGCCTATAAAAGAACGATTTAATCAAGCCAATGCAACGCCTAGGTAAGGTACTATGGAGTACAGGAATGAGCTCGGCTGGTTAGTAAATGTTTAAAGACTGCTGTGCAGATCGATTAGTACCTACACAGCTAAATAGACTGTGCTTTGTAATTTAATACCAGATACTCGGCGCCAACCCCTTTCATTCGGAAGTATACGTTGTGTGATGTTCAAGATCTAGTTACAACAGGGTTTTTCTGTTCAGAATCGGAATGCAGCTTGTTCAGAGATGACTTTTGGACTGCGATAATTCTGACCAAGCTGTAGTGTAGCATTATTTCTAGTAATTTTTAGGCCTTAATTATACAGTACAGACAATAGCTTTTGGGGTCCTCAAATGCTTGTCTGAGTTTCAGTAGTGCAACAGTCTTAGCTTTTGCTCCAAAGACGTGGATGGAATCCAAGCAGAAATTAAACAGTGGTTAAAAAATCGTAGCAAGGAAAATAAAATTAATTCTTAAACCTATTACTGGTCGACATAAATATTGCCTGCACCCACTTTGCTATTGGTACCTAATTTGTTGGGTTGCCTGCCAGCGGTTGCCAGTGTCTTGAAATCAGCCGTCTTGGTTCTTTTTTCACCTTTCAAAGTTTGACCAAGGTTCCCAACAAGTTTTACTACGGCGCAACCTCTCTATCTATTACCGTTTGCCAGGGCCGGTCTAACTTTTCATTCCGACCTGATCTTCTACATCTTTTATTTGTTTGGAAGGTTGTGCAACACTCACAACATTTCTGCCATAACACCGCATCCCTTACCACCGCTGTTTTTGGGACTAATTTGGTCTCGGAGCTAGTTCCATGTCTATACACTCGTCTGCCGCGCATACAATTTTTATTAAACCATTTTTTATAAAGGAATTTGCAAATAAGTTATATATTTGTAATACCTGTGAATGCTGCTACCTGACCATATTTTCTGTGCATTGACATCATACCATCCCATGGGAAAGCAAATGACATTTATGTAGAAAAACTTCAGTCGTGTTTTGCGAATTTTATCATATAATTTAGTTTTTTTGTATGGCAACCCTATTTTATAATATCAAAAATGAATTCTACGTTAACGAGTTATCCGAAAATGATACCAAACTTGTCCTAGCACATACGGTTTTAGAAATATAAGCGTCAACAAGAAGGGCGGTAAAACTCGACTTTACCCCTCTCCCCCCGGCTTGAGAGGGGGGAGAGTGATGGTTCACGGTGGATTTCTACTCAAGACCACCTATTGTACAAAGTTTCATTGACTTGTCAAATTTAAAGTGGTTCCTATACAAATATTTGCACGAAATTCCCTATTAATAAGGTGTGAGTCATCTCTCGCACGCTTGTTGGGCCTGTAGTAAAATGGTTGTAGCGTAGTCATTTATCGACCAATTTCAAAAATTCAAAGTTCATGTTATAGATGAAAGACGTAGCAAGATAACTTTCTAATAAAGTTTTAGTAGTTTCAACCAATAAAATTGCGTTTTTTGGTTTATAAAAAAGAAAACACAATTTTTTTTCAATATATTTAATATTATCTTTCAAATTATACAAATGACACTGAACATTGTTAGACATCTTTTGTTAAGTATTAAAATACCTTTCATATGACACCTCTCACGTCGTGATAGGTTAAGTAGTTACTGAGTAAATCGACCGAATTTGAGACTAGGAGTCGCCATCTTTGTGACGTCATAATACGTCACTCCACCACTTTAGAAAGCGACAACGTCACTTTTCCTACTAAAGAAACATCACTGAATCCAACGATACCACTTGTTGGTATAATACTGCTCAGTCCAACGAAAATCGATTTTTAAATACTTAGCCTCCCTACTAATTATCAGATGACATCATTCTACCCCAACTAGCAAAGTAGTCCAATAATTTGAGTTTTTATCATTAAAATGCTATGTAAACATGTTATTAAGGTTTTAGCTGTGATGGCATGTTGTATAAAAGCGTTCGACGTTATTCATTGGTCCTATAAGCTTATAGAGCAATATTGAACTATAAATAAATGATGTAAACGTCAACTACGCCATATTATACAACCGTTATAGTTTGGTGCATTACAAAGCACTAGTGTAGCTATTACAGAAAAATATTGCACTATAAGAGTGTTAACAAATGTCTTTCTTGATTTGATTTGAGCAATAAATGTAACAAACGAACTGCTATATTCCTTTCGAATTAGCAGTGATGAACACTCCACTATAACGCGACTTTGTCGTATTGTTGATATCAGAACATCACTACAGTACTTAGTGTATTAGTAGTTAAAAAAAGTCTACGATAGAGTGATTTTGTGATGTAACCTAGTTCCATATTTATCATTATACAATGTTAATGTCCTATATTAGTTTTTATATGCTTTTTATAGTTCTACAGATAAGAATATCACACAAACACTGTTTTAGAGCGGAATTGCTTTGTAATAACTTTTTAGTTTCTGTAATAATACTTAGTATTATGATAATGTTCCGATTTCTTTAATAATACAAAAACATTACATAAAAGTAGAGAAATGTGACTGTTAAACGACAAATTGTATTCTGAAAAAGCGTTATTTTTCTCACTTTTAAGACAATGTTCAGACATTTTCTATTCACTGTTCCTTCGACAGTGCACGTCGATGCCATAGTGTATGCAAGTACAATAAGGGTCCTTTAAATCCCGAAGTCAATTTTATTTAAATATTTTTTACTAAAAACTCCATTATTCAAGGGGGCACTTAAAATTTACTTTAAACCTAATCATATTTTATCAGTAAAATTGCAGTCGCATGCCATTTCCACACTCTTACGTCAAAAATTACAGTAACAAAATATTTTTTTCACACACAAATATAACACATTACACATTGCATGGATGCTTTTAAAAATATTTTAATTATATTTACAATCTGCACGATTACAAATGATAAAACATTGAATGGTGAGTAAATAATGTAAGGTAAAGGAAACTTCAACTCTAGTATGGCATGAAAAAGTATTATAAAAGTTTCTTTTTAACCATTATTTCGTTACCTTGTAATTCGATTCACTGTTACATGATCTGTACAGGACTGATTTGTCGTGTGTAACACTACAATTATTTCGTTTTAGTACTGAACAGGTATATAAATGCGCCACTTTCGAATAAAAGATTCCTTCATAGGTCTTTTATGAAACCAAAAAAGTGTTTTATAAAACGTTCTATGAACTTTTAAATGACTAGTTTTTGCTGCTTGGGACGCCTTGTGCTCTAATTCGCTAGGTTCCAGCTGCATGCTGAAATGCACTGCATTGCTATATCTAAATCATACTCATACTAATATTATAAAGAGGAAAGATTTGTATTTGTGTGTATGTGTTTATGTTTGTAATGAATAAACTCAAAAACTACTGCACCAATTTAAAAACTTCTTTCACCAATAGAAAGCTACATTCACTCTGAGTAACATACTACCTTTTACTGCGAAAAAAAAAACGCTTCGTTCCCACGGGATAAAAATGTTATGCCGCGGCGGAAAGCTAGTCTGTACTAGAGAGGATTGTGAACCTGTACGCGTTCACATATATGGAGATAACGTTTTGCTTCGCGTAAACACGGGTCAAATTTCTTACGTACAAACCTTGTTTTTCATTGTATCTACAACACATATATAAAGACAAGAAAATGTTGAGTAAAACGTTATCTTCTTTTGTATGAATGAAATGGTACAGGTTGACAATCTTGTTAATAGGTCGAGTGTCTGTGGGACGGCGTCAGGAGTAGTGAGTGCAGTGGAGCGCCGTGGCACGGGTCGCGAGACGTCACCGCGAGTGATTGATGGCTGCGGTGACACTCGTTGCGTCAGTCGAGGGTCGCGGGGTCAATGCCGTCAACATCACAATAGCCTAACGCTCTATCTACTAACTAAATAAACAACAACGCTTCGCACAGCTGACGCCTATCTTCCTTCAGACTACTTACACCGACATGCGACATTCGACAGTCTGCTTAGGGAAGCTGGAAAAAACACTATTTACTATCAATAACTCTTTGCCACTGAAAATGTGAATGCTTAAGATGAGTCTTTTAATATAAAGAGAGAGGGCATCTGTCGTCTCGTCTATTGCAAATAATTGCAATTTAATCCAAAATTAGGCATCATATTATTATGTTTATTAGGTGTCGTATTATGTTTTTATTAGGCAGGAGTCAAACCCGTGATCCTGTACTTCGGATGCCAGGCCAAACAAACAATTTTTTTTTCTTTTTTGCTTCTATTAGGACATTCCTGAAATAAGAATAATATTATATTTATCTATTAAAATGGAATGGTTTGGTTCATACTAATTTATTTTCATATATATTTTATTTATTCAATGAAATATGTAGTACTTGGAGCAACAATTTAATTTGCTTTGTCGAAACATGGGTTAATTAAACAGTTTCGCCAGCCATTCATTTATTATATTTATTTTATATTACAATATTATATATTAGCTTCTGAGGTATTACAATTTAGTAAATATGAAACCAGTTAGGAGGCAAATACTCTAGTTTCGTATAGCGTGTAGCTAAGTACGTGGAACCTTGTTCTGGCGGGAAATACAGTGCAAATGTGTCTAGTCTGTGATATTATTTAAACTTGAATGGAATGGAACTTTTGAGTCCACTGTAAGTAGACAAATTAATTCTATTCAGAGAAAACAGGGTACAAATTTAATCTATTTAGCTATAGATGGTGTGCACGAGGTTTTAGGAATTGGGTTCGCCGTGTTTATAGTCTATTTTTGTGAATTTTTTTATAAATTGTCACAATTTAAAGTGATAAGATAAGCGATTAACTCGTACGTTAAAGTAAAATTGGGGAAATTCATAATTTAACTAGGAAATCATGGGTGGTCCTTTTTTGTTTTACATAAAATATGTTAAAGTTTTAATAAGATGGCCCGACTAACAACAGAAGCCAGTTTCGAAATTCTTCATAATAACGACTTAAGCAGAGCAGAAATGTTTACAAAATTCCTAGAAAGAAAAGGAGACGACCGTGAACAATTTTAAAAGCTAGTTGAAATAATAATTTTATCATACTAATATTATAAAGAGGAAAGATTTGTATTTTTGTGTGTGTGTGTAAGTTTGCATTGAATAAACTCAAAAACTACTGAAAGCTACATTCACCCCGAGTAACATAGGCTACCTTAAACCGTGGGAAAATGTCTCACTCCCACGGGAAAAACTGTTAACGAGGGCGAAGCCGCGGCGGAAAGCTAGTTAAGTATATAGAAGTACTGCAAGAAGAGTTAAAGTGTATAAATTCATGAATTCCAATGAACTGGAAAGCATTTTAACTAAATCAAACATGCAGCAAGACAAGCGTAATTTAGTTTATGAAAGTTCATGAAAAAGCGGGTGTTAAAACACAGGTCACGTCACGAACACTACTTACGAGCCCGCTGGCAATATATGTGCGATTCTGCTGTTTGCCTTAGAGGCAATTGAATGACTTTTGAAAAATATACCCGAACTTATATAAAATTTTTACTGAAGTAAATTTACGACAAGTGCATATTTTCCGCATAGGACCCTTTATACCCGAGGTAAGGCGGCGCGGCGCCGGGCCGCGCTATAAAATGACATGGCCGATTTTACGACGACGACGGCTCCACAATGCGGGACTGAGCTTTGAAATATCGATAAAAATAACACCGATATCGATAAACTTACCTATTTAACTGTTGGTGCTATTCATATCTAAAATATTAGTTTTCATAGCGGCAAATTTGATCCAACCCAATGTGTATTCAGTTTAATTCCTAATTATTTAATTTGTCGCCCGTGTTTTTATTGCTAATTAATTAATATTCATGGCAACATTAAACGATTTATTAATTATGTTTATACTCCGTACATTATTAGATAAGTTCATAATTTTATCGATAAAAAGTCGAGGACCATACCAAAAGTATCGGTAGCAGCCTGTCTGCGACATATCCGTAGTCAAGCACCTACTCTAAAATAATAACGAGTCGAAAAATACAAGGCTATAGAGGTGCCCAATCCACTCGGTCCAGATACCTCGCTTGATACGAAAAACGTCAAGTGGCTGGTACACTTCAACAGCCAGACGACACAAGTTCTCGTTTCTCGCCGTACAAAGAGCGACATATTACATTTTCTTCAGTCTCTCTCCTAGTATTAAAATAAATTTATGTTTTTACGTTTATTGATTACATAGACACTTCGTCACTGAGGAGTTCGAGCCTACAACACTCGTACTTGAAAATCCAGATGGAAATGAATTTTGAAAGTTTTTCGCGAGCGTTGTGTGTCGATTTCCTTATTATGTAAAAAAAAGTGCTACATATAAATTAGAAAATGCTTTAATAAGCCGAGGGGCTTTAACATCAACTTAAAAAAAAATCTTAGGTTAGTAACAAAAGTGCAAAAAAATCAAAACGGTAAAAAAGGACCGCAGTAGATGAGACGACCACTAGTAGTAAGTAGTAAATAATATTAATTACACGGTTCAATACGGCCGGTAGTTCAACTTATAGTAATTATTGGTAGTAGTAAGTTTATGTTGATTGGTTATAAAAGAGTATTGTAAAATACTTTCATCTTCTGACATAAACCGGTAAACTATGTTAATACCGGTCGTAAAGGAGCGACATAAAGTGTTCGGCCAGTTAGTTGACAAAGTAACTGTCTTGTAACATGCAGCTCATAAGCTGGCCTAGCGGAATATACCTAATAATTAAGAACCTAACCTACTAAATACATTATTTTTCAGGTACGAAAATTAATAAAAGTTTGGTTTATATTATAACTATCTATACTGTTTTGCTAATTTTAAACAACAATATTTCATTAGGTATGTTGTTTTGTACTAAATAAAATGTTGATGATAAAGGCTTATTTACGCTGGAGCAACATTGTGCGGCATTGCGGCTTGCGGCAGTCTAATTTTCGCATGTGAAATCACGTGTTATGCTAAAAATAGAACACATTTGCGGCATTTACGGCATGCGGCAGCCTATTTTACGTCTAGGTAGCATCGTGGCTAAATAATTTTCAAAACATCTTGTACTGTATTTGTTTATCAATTATGTGGGATGCCGCAACGCCGCACAATGTTGCCCTAGCGTAAATTAGCGTTAGGTCTGCTGGGTGCGCTAGGTAGACTTAACCAGTTAATTTTTTTTAACCCTTAACCAATAATTTAATTCATTTCAATTCGGCTGCAACTTTAATAAAAATAAAGTCTAAAACACGAACGGAAATCATATTTAATACGAGCGCAGAAGAAAAGGTAAACGCCGAACATTTTAACATTTAGTGGTCTATTGCGGCTTCTCCGAACATCGCGTTCCACACGAAACCACACAAGCTTCTAATGAATAGCTGTGTGGAAACTTGCCGGAACGCATATAATAGTCGAGTCGGGCTACAATCAATTCGGAATTTATGTTCCGGCCAGACGTGAATATCCATTACGTCAAGCCAAAGATACTAGGTGAAATGGCTTGCACATCGAAAGCCGAAGTGGCTAAACAAAACACTGAAAACTGGGTTGATATTTTCGTTGTTCGCAGATTGGGTTAAACTGAATCAGGTCGTGACTTTTGCCGTCCGCTAACAAATCACTGTCCCGATTCCCAGTTATAACTTGAAGTGAGTGAGTCACCTGAGATAAGTCTCATAAATAAGCAATGTAAGTAAACCAGTCGCCTTTTAGTGGATACCTATCAAAAAGCATTCCGCGCGACTGCGGGGCGAAACAGGTCCGGT
This sequence comes from Teleiodes luculella, assembly GCA_948473455.1. Classification (NCBI taxonomy): domain Eukaryota; kingdom Metazoa; phylum Arthropoda; class Insecta; order Lepidoptera; family Gelechiidae; genus Teleiodes; species Teleiodes luculella. Next base: position 26,426,727 of record OX419582.1, on the reverse strand, counting down.
TTTATAACCTCGTTACCGACGATCCGGCGTTTTTACAGCGCGATTAAACCGCTCACCCGACCTACCCACCCCGTAATTGGGGTAAATCTTTTTATTGTGGACCCTATTATATACACCTCAGTGTTTTGCATACGATCCCCATACTCTTACGCACATCACACGCGGCTACACTATTTATTAGCAAAGTATTTCTGGGGCCCTCATCATATCGTCGTCTACAAATTAATGTGCAATCGATCGACCAAGAAGAATGAGTCTTCCTTCACTAATTTATTGATTTGCCGCGTTGTTTGATTCCTATTAATTCGCACACAAAATATAAGCGAATAGAGATTACCAAATAATATCTGCCTTTATTATGTGTAGTGCCATGTGGTCATGTGTTATGATTACGACGCAACACTACAAGTAAAGCAAAGTGTCGACCGAGCAGCATATAATTTCAAATTAATTTAACAAATTATTAATTTGTGTCCGTAAATTTGTAAAATAAATTATCTTTCTTTTTACATATTATTTCTTCTAAATTTTCAAGTTTGATACGCGTTAATAATTTTGATGTCAGGATGCCAGTGATACCAGTGTGTCCAATATTTTATTTTAATATTGTATTATTAAACTCTGTATGTATCTGCTTTCAGTAAATAATTTACTAGTGCAATGATCGAAAAAGCTTTATCTGTTTTGTGAACCGTATAAATTATTAAAATTCACGAAACGAGTGGCCGGCCACATTTTGTCCGCGGCCTCGCGGCGCATTATCGGCCGGGACCGCAATAATTACATTCGAACCGTACGCGGCCGCTCTATCCATCTGTCTGACCGACTAAATAAAATATACGCGCAGCCAGATAAAATTTTATCAATGCGCAATTTATTATTGTTCTCTCTCGAAAACAACGTTTTCATTAAACACCACGTACGGATATGCATTTTCAGTTCAATAAATTTAATCTAATTAAATAAAGACTCAATTCATTAGTTTCATTAGCGGAATTTTGATGGTAAATACATTTGCATCGAAGGGCGAAACGAACTAAGTGAAGCAAGCACGAAAGTTGTAACGGAAAGCAGTGGAAGCAAGACTTTGGAACAAAAACAAACAGCCTACGTAAATTTTGGCGTTCGGAACGGACGCCAGGGCCGGATTACGTACCTCTCTCGGCTTATTCAATTAAAAATGAAATGTACTCGTGCGAGCGTCTCGCTAGTCGCAATTTTGCAGGAAGAGCCCTCCGCTTGCCAAATAAATGAGATTTGCCGCCCCAAGCTCGCTCCACGAGCCTGCGAGACACGCAGCCACGCGCCGCGCTCACTCACAATTTTCACAAGGAAATAATTCCATTGTCATTTTAGGCTTCATGAAAATGCGACGTGAAAGCTTTGTGGAATCGTCAACGACTGACTCGAATTAGGCGCAAAGCTACAATTTTAGAAGAGCTTTAAGTTATCAATACTGAATGTCTTCTAGGTATTCCCAAGTAGTGGAAATTAAAAACTTGTCTTTAAAGCATCGTGAGTAAATTACGTAAAAGTAAAAAACGAGGGCGATGTACCACAGGGGCACTCTATCTCCATCAGAAAAGTTAGAAAGCCACGGCGAGCCGAGCAGTGTGACTGCTGAGAAAATTGAGAAAATTCCGCACAAATTAGGTAAACACTGAAGAAACCTTCCTTTAAATAGTTCACACCAAAAATACATGTTTTCTGGGAAATATTTACTCAGTCTTTTTAATAGAGTTTAATTTATTAACTCAATTTTTTACAAGTGGAAAGTCTTTGGTGGTAAAGAAAAGTCAACTTTATTTATTCACGACAATATTGTCATTTTAGGCTGTCATTTTAGAAAATTAGTCTCGCCATTTTAGCAACAATCTGATACAAATGGTCACACCGTGTCGCGGGGCTAGACGTCGTTAGATACATGTTCGATGAAGTTTATATTTTGATGTTTGAAGCCGAAAATTCCCTGTCCGTTCGCGCCGGCAGCGCTCCGGTCCAAACGTTCTCTTGGATTCTGTGACACGAAATAAGATTACGCCAACAGTTTATTTTGCTCGAAAGCAACGGAATTTCATTCGCGAGCAAAGATGTGCACCAAAATCACATTTTTACATTTGCATAGTGCGCTTCCTTTCCGTAGTTGAATATGAAAGGCATTTGGTGGTTGTATTGTTTTAGAGAAATTTCGTATGAACATTTAGAGTGCGGGAAACGTGTTTGTTTTAGTAGCGGAACACGTCGCCGGGCGGGTGATTACGGCGCGCCCGTTAGCGTCATTCATTTGCGTGTACAGCGCTCCACTCAATCTCGTTTATTATGAACGCTAGCTCGCCTCGGCAGCGCCGGCAGCTCAGCTACATCATACAGCCTTGCCTTTTAAAATATTAATATTATACTTCAATTACCTCAACATTGTTAAGTAAGTCTTTTTCGTAAACGATGCATAATCCCTTTACAATCTCGGTCAATAACACAACACAACTATAGCGTGTATTAAGACGAACTTTAAAAAGCTTTTTTATGTGGCATGCTGCTTTCACGTCAGATGCATCGGCTCAGTTGCACCATGAGAGTTGTGAGATAAATACAAAGAGACTTCACCAAAGGGTGAGCGGGTTCAGCGTCGATTATGAATAGAGTAGTAAAAAGGCCACTTTTATAAAGCTCCCGTCCCTTGCTTGCTGTGGGATTGTAGGACCCGAGCAATTCTCATTTTTTTAGGTAATTTTCTATTTGCACATGTAATTTATTTATAGTTGGTCGATGACCTTTTAACCCGAACAGAGATTTTTAGAAATTGGTATAATGTAATTGACATATAAAATGATAGTTATTTTTTTGTTCCGTTTAATAAAACTATGGATGCTCTTTAGACCGTAATAATATTGTGTCAAATTTTGAATGAATAGCACACAGAATACTAAGAAGTCCCTTCCTTACTACTAATAGCAGATATAGTAAAATCGAAACGAGCGGTTCATAATTCACGGAATAAATATTCAGATAGAAATACATGTACGTAAACGAATGTTGTCTATGCGAATTGAAGTTCGAATGATTCAAAGATTTGTCCCCCGACCGACGTCATTCAGAAAGTTGAATAAATAAATAACTCGAATTAGAACCCTCGCGTTCTTGCGAGCGACTCTCAATGCTCGCTACTCGCGGTGAATAATTTCTTAGTCCCATTTCTAACGATGTCTATTTACTACAATTTTGTTTGAAATATTCGGTAACGACCAGTCTAAGGTAAGAAAACAGTAAACAAACAATTCAGTATACAAGTTGTTTGATTAATTAATTAAAGGGTCAACCCTGATGTCTTTTTTTATATCAGCAGTTATGATTCTTATTACTTCGGTTGCAGGAAGTTCCACTATACTTTTGTAGAAGCAACCTGTCTGTTGGCGAACAGCTGATCAGCGTAGAAAGCGGGACTGCAGTCATTATAATTTCAAAATTTCGATTACAAAGCAGCGTGTACAATGGCAGGGTCGGCAGCGGGAGCGAGTGCTACAATTGACGGAGCGTTAGCGGACCCCTCGCTTTCATTACAAAAAGCGTCACATCGCGGAACGGGCCCTGGTTTTAATAATTCCGCTCATTTGGGTTCCCCCGGCGGCGGGCCAGCGAGACAATGTGCGCCCGCCTAACGGTATCAATCAACATCAAACAGCCCTGCTCTATCTATACCCCACACCAGGGCTGCAGCATTTATTACAATCAACTTGCACTTCATTATTAAATTTTACAATTTGAATGAAAATTGCGTAACATTATTTACTGTTTGTTTTTCAAGTAAACTCTTACTATTATCATACATTCAAAACAAACATCTGATACGCTTGAATGACCGAGTCGGAAAGAATTGCGATAAAATGAGGTAGATTGAAATATCCCATATTGGCGAAGGATATACGCTAAGTACATTTCCCGCGGGACTAAATCTCATTCAAATTTTTATGGTCAGTGTAGTAGCAACTGAGATAAAGAATTAAGGGTTTTTTGTCGCTTTTCATAATCTCGTCTTGATCGCCCTTTGGGTGTTGAGTGTAGAGGGCTGGTAGGCAGCCCTGCGTCCTCTTAGGCGACGGTCGCAATTGCAAACAATTCTTTTTATTGCAGCCTCGTAATGCATGCAGGCCGGCCGGCGACCGGGCGTGATCCCAGCCCGCGGCAACACTATGCAGGCTCGCTTTGATCCTCTCTTAATTAAACAAGTAAACGGTCCACTAGCACTCTAATGGACTCAGAATGCAAACACGACACCAATAACCCGAAAATCTGCACGAACTGCATACAACGAAGCTTTTAACTGATAACACAGGAATTTGCATTTTTCTAAAAAAGATCCAAGCGATTGTTCACGTTTTCCTGGATACATGGTATCGAGTACAGTCAACATGAAAATGGACGAGTTCATTTGTGGAGAATAGCGTCGGCTTGCTAACGGACCCCCACACTGGCGTTTTTCGAGCGTCATTCCAGCGTCTCGTCGTCGCGACGCCAGCGCTGCTTTTTATTGGAACACTTTTTTTTTCGCGAACTACCTTTGTTGCTCTCGCTTTCCTGCCTATGATCACTTGTATGCGCGACGGCCAGCGCTGGCGTCGCGTCAGAGCTGGAAAGACGCTCGAGGGACGCCAGTGTGGGGGGTCTGTAACTCGGAAAACTGAGTGTCAGTTCGTGTCAGGCAACAAATAGACATAACAGACCACAAGCGCGACGCGCGACATAATGAAGTTGCCATGTTTACGAGTTTATGATTATGTTTCACATACTCGTGCTTCGCTTCATCTACAAAATAGGGGCGTGGAATGTATTAGTACATGGAAATCGTACCATAAAAGGGGTTTTCACTTGCATCAAATCGGGCAGTTCTGATCTTTTTATATGTTGTATGTAATGAGGTGGTAATGACAAATATAATTTTTCCAACTCGAAAGCCTTCCGGAACATTGTAAAATTCATGAAAAACCATTAAATTTTTCAGTTTTTGCCATTTTTTACCACCAAGGACCCGTTTTACGGTAGAAGTCACTATGAATTATTTTAAAGTTGACTAAATTTGCAACAAAATGAAAATAGTTGGGTCTCGATAAGCTGAATAGTTTCAAAGATTTAAGCTGTTCAAATGTTTGCAAAATTTCTTAAATTATACAATTTAGAGTTTAGGGTGTCTGTCAAAAATATTTTTCTACTAAAGGTGTGCTTTTTATTATTTTTATATATAGTATAGAGTATACAATTATTTATAATAAAAAAAAACAAAACCATAATACAAATTTTTTGCAAACATTTGAACAGCTGTATCTTTGAAACTATTCAGCTTATCGAGACCCAACTATTCTCATTTTGTTGCAAATTTAGTCTACTTTAAAAGAATTCATAGTGACTTCTACCGTAAAACGGGTCCTTTCCTTGGTGGTAAAAAATGGCAAAAACTGAAAAATTTAATGGTTTTTCATGAATTTTACAATGTTCCGGAAGGCTTTCGAGTTGGAAAAATTATATTTGTCATTACCACCTCATTATATACAATATATAAAAAAATCAGAACTGCCCGATTTGATGCAACTCAAAATGTACCAATTCCATGTATCATATGCCCTGTCAACGAGCGCACGATGGATGACCAATTAAAATCGCAACAAAGGAATATTTAACAAACAAATTGCTTCATGACTACGGTAATATGAAAATGATGATGTAAAAGTATTATAATGTATGCTTTTAATATTAAAGGAAATAATTGTATACTTACTTAATTTGTTAATGTTGCTGTGATATTGCCCTTATTGATTCCAAATGTGCATACTGTGGCTGTTAGCAGTTATATCTAATTCTATGTAAATAAAAGACTTAAAAAGGGGTAATATTAATGACATAATTATGCGAAAGTAACTTTTTAACTGCTAAACGAATCGCCATAAAAATATAGGCAGCATGGAAAATAATTTGTGTTGCTTTTACCAAGGTATTACCTATACCTACGGGGAAAAACAAAAACGCTGTGGCGATTTCGTATATCCTATATTTCTGTCATGTTTTTTAGATTTGTTATTTACAGTAAGCATCAAAAGAACATAATAGTCAGAAGGTGGCTTTAAATTACCATTAGGGGGTTCCACGCGAGGCTTATTAAGAATACGAGTGGCGAGGTTGATAGGTTTTTAATATGCGCGTTGATTCATCCGGCAGCCGCGTTGATTGATAGCGGCGCGGGCGACTCGAGATACTCGTACATTCTAATGCTAATCGCTCCCTGAGTAAACCAAGCTCGGACCCAACTAATAAAAACAGAATTGTAATTGTAGGTATTTAATAATTTGGTTCCGTACCATAATCTTATATATAAAAATGAATTGCTGTTTGTTAGTCTCGCTAAAACTCGAGAACGGCTGAACCGATTTGGCTAATTTTGGTCTTGAAATATTCGTGGAAGTCCAGGGAAGGTTTAAAAGGTAAGAAAAAAAAAACAAAGCGGGCGTATAGCCGCGGGCGGACCGCTAGTAAAATATATATAAAAAAAAAACAAACATCATTCAGATTTACATAATAGTATACAGATTATAATTATGTATTTATTATTTATCAGTCCCCGAAACTCTCATTTGCCAATGACAATATTTATTAACGTGCTAACATTGATCGTTTATCTATTGAGTAGTATTGAGATTACTTATACCTACATTACTTATACACAATAACGATCGAAACCTTACAGAGTTGAGAAAATGTGGATAATGTTAGTCCCGGACAATAACTAAATTGAAGCTATCATACTTTACTGTCAAAGCAAAAAAGAAAAAAAAAAAAGTACTAACACAGCTCTGAATACATTTTAGATATCCAATTTAGTAGTTGCGAGTGAAATGTACCAACATACTGTTTAGTGTTTATAAATCGAATTATTATTATTATAATCGCAGTTTTCAGTAAATAAGTTCGAGTATCAAAAATGGCAGCTGGATTACCTAAATGTTATTATAAATTCCCCAAAGTCAAGGCCACTGGCGTTGCAGGGTCTAAATCCGTATAAACAACAGGTGTGGTGTTATTTGAAAAACAATAACACCATTATCTTAGCTGACGTCAAGTTGAAGGGAAAATCATACGCAAATCCACGTGCCATTTCACGTGCATTTCAAGTTTATAATAATTTCCAAATTCTCTTTCATAATTTTTAAGTTAACATTGTTACCTTAACCATAATATGCAGTTTGTTGACTTGTTAGATAGGTAATTTATTTTTTCTTTATGTGATTTATTGTACTTTATCCTTGGTGTCAGTCAATAAAGTCCATTTTGTGTTTTTATTTAGTTTCACCTGTCCCAGTATCCTAATCTTTTAAATAAAATCTGACCCAATTACAGATTTTCGATTGGACTGAAACTTTAAATTATATTTAAAATCAGATTAAAAAGCAAGATTTTTATAAGTTGAAGGGTTTCCTATTCGTAACGCAATCCTATTCAAATTTGATTCGTTTAACAAGTACTCCGACAAAAGGATAAATAGAGAATTTTTCATTACTGAACACAATTTTTTTAAATAGCTTATCATTTATTGGCATATTGTTCTAGGTACTTACCGAGTCTGGATCGTGTGCATTTGGTGTGGATGGCTGTGGTGGCCTTAGAGGTTGAGGATATCCCTGTAGCAAACAATAATACTATTTAATAAACTCTTCAAGATAATTTTAGCACTAGTTTGCATAATAATAAGTATTAAATATGCACTTGAAAGGTATGTCGCAGCGATGGGGCAGAGCAGAAGCAGACGCATAAATGTGAAAAATATTACACAATTTTTCGATTCGGCTCGACGAGTATATTAGTGCGACCCCTCTGAGCTCTGCACAATAAAATAGCAGGTGCTAGTTTCTTTCTATGTATTCATTCACTAAACGTTGGACAGATCACAACACTACACTACTTCATCGGACAGACACGTGGGGAAGCGAAGCCGAGTTGCAATAAAAGAACCGACGCGACGCATGTGGGCGACAGGACTGTTATCCGACAAACAGTGGATGTGATGTGGGCCACAATTCGAATAACACTCAAACTATAAACTGTCGATTTATTCCTAGTATTCCTACTAAATTGTTTTCTTTGTCTGTGTGATTTGCCTTGTCTACTTAGGTATTGTATCAATCGAGGGAGAGAGGCCTAGCTTAGCAGAGGACTGTTATTTATGAGCTATAGTAGTACGAGGTAGTATCGAATCGACAACTTTTTCATTATTCGCTTGGCGACCGAGATTTTCAGGAAAATGTACATTTCTTATTTTTAAGTTAATGGACGGGAATATCGACACAATTCATTCGCTGCGATCGCACGTTCATTTCATTCCCTTTTCCATGTTTACTCTTTGTGAAACTGCTGGACGTGAATTAATTTAAATATGATTAATTTGTTTTGACTCAAATAAGTACTTGTGTTTTATCAGTGCGTAGGTAATGATCATATAGCTTTATTTCTTTCTTTATATTTATTTTACATAGATGATAAATTTATTCCAAAATTAAATCAGTCTGCTTTAATTTACATAGGTACAACGTCGCGTAGAATTGTGACCACACATGCACATGTGTATTAGCTGATCAGAACAGAGCACAGCGAGCGTGTGCTGAAACAGTTTCAGGCGACTGCAGTATTGATTCCGAGTACATCGACCGTCTAATGAAGCTTATATGGCGACGCTTTACAGTACGAACGCATTGTATGCTGTCCCAGTCAATCACATGATTGCGTGCATGGTCCAAGAAAACAAGGTCTTTCAAATAAACCACGTGACTGACACAAGCCTACGTCATTTTACGCTGTTCATCCTTGTCTATTACACGCATTCGACAAGGATGAATAGGCAAAATGACGTAGAAATGACGTAGGCTTGTGTCAGTCACGTGGTCTATTTGCAAGACCTTGTTTTATTGGACCATGATTGCGTGTAATCCCGACCGCCGCCGCCTGCGCCAGTGATCGATTAATTATAAGAATTGAAACCAGCAACGGCTGCTCTAGACAAGCACGTACACTAAACTACCTTCTATTTTCAAGAAGTGTACTTTAACAAATCAACTGAATTTTACGATATTTCCATTCTTGCTTTTCGTGATCCAGATTGCTAACAGGGTAATCAAGCCGCGAAATACAGTATGCAGGCTTGTTTTAAAAAGCTGTCTGTCTATAGAAGATTTTATAATAAAAAAGAAAACAAAAACGACAATACTAAGTACTTTTGTATTACGAAGCCCAGTAAAGTAACAGAGCTGAACAGTTTATTTACGAAAGGACAACAAATTCAGCGAACAAAGCGGTTAAAGGTAGCTCCGGGAACTAGCGCGGTTCGAATTAAATTGCAATTTGAAACGAGCGGCGGCGGCAAAAAGTCCGCGAGGGCTACGACAAAGTTAGCTCTCAGCAGTGTTGCCAACTGCCCTACAGGCCCTACCATGAGTTGCTAACGTAACTTACGCGCTCGATATCGACTACGTAAACGTGCATTTAGTATGGAGAAATTTTACTTCAGATAACTGTCAATAGATGGCGTAGTTTTAATTCCATACTAAATGCACGTTTACGTAGTCGATATCGAGCGCGTAAGTTACGTTAGCAACTCATGGTAGGGGTACAGATCAAGAGATACAAAAAGTACGCTATAGAGGCGCAAAACTTACCCAAAAAAGACTCCACTGCCTTCTGCATTGTCAAATAAACTCCTTACATTGACCTCATTTCTATCTCAACTTGTGTTGCTCCATGCAACTCTATTTTTTGTACAGATTGCTGTTTTTTCAGTTTGTTGTTTATTTCAGTTTTCACAATCTTTTTAAGAGCAACCGCCTCGCAGTACCGACCGAAGCCGGTAAGTAAAGTGGGACTACTATTTGGTATTCTGTGGTAAAGTGATCACTAATCTTATCAGAGACTGGTGCAAGCAGTGATTTGTAAAACTTCAACCAATACGAATTAAATCCCTCCCCCTCTTATTAATTTATATCATACTAAATATACTGTACTTTAAATCATAAACGTGCAAGTTTGTGATTTTGTTATATCCTGACATTCGTAAATAGCCCATAGATTGTTAGAAATTAACCCATATCTACGGGAAATATACAAAATGAAAGCAAGAGTAAAAATAAGGAAAAGATATAAGAATAAGACCGCCGCGCTTCAAGACAGAGAGAAAGAAGCCTCGAGACGCGCCAGAATAAGACCGCCGCGGCATAACCGATGTCATTCATCATCACTACATAGTATAAAATAAAGTCGCTTTCTCTGTCCCTATGTCCCTCCCTTTGTACGCTTAAATCTTTAAAACAACGCAACGGATTTTGATGCGGTTTTTTTTAATAGATAGAGTGATTCAAGAGAAAGGTTTATATGTATAATACATGCATAATATACTGAAGGATAACCCACAATAACCATTTTCCCGTGCGGAGCCGGGGCGGGTCGCTAGTATCATAATATACAACTCATAATGAATCATGGTCTAAGAAAACAAAGTCTTGCATTCGGACCACGTGACTTGACACAAGCCTACTACATCATGCTGTTCATCCTTGTCTATTAACACGTATTCGACAAGGATGAACAGCATGATGACATAGGCTCGTGTCAAGTCACGTAACCACGCAAACGTTCACCGAAAATTTGTTTGAACGTGATGTAGTAAGTAGATTTTTTTTAAAAGTTACAACGAACTACAAGAACTTGTATATTATGTAACTTGCTGCTACGGAACCCTTCATGGGCGAGTCCTAATCGCACTTGGCCACTTTTTTCTGAATAGTGATATCCACCGGGCAACCTCAGGTCTTGGTCTATGACATTCGTTAGATTCATTACGCTTTGTATTTATAAACAAAAAACAATTTGAAGGCGACATGTTATAATTATATACCTAGTATCATAATTGGTGTAGTGTAGCGCACTGAAGTGGCCGAGAAAGCACCCACTGACTGCAGGCGGCACTCGGCAGTTCTCCACAATACAACTACCTACACCAACTAAGTGTGACTAAATTGTGCCACATACGTGCCGCTCCGAACCGCAGTACCAATTCAGGGCTGATACAAACTCCACAACTCCTATAATTAAGTAGCAAACTCTAAGTCCACAGACAAGACAAAGGTTACACAGCTTCTGCTGCGATTCAATTGTATTATTTTGCGGGGATTGCAAAAGGGAGCGAGCGGCATAATTTATCCAGGCCGGCGTTCCCGACAGCCCTGCCGCGGCACCGCGGTGACTCGCCGGAGAATGCACGCCCCGCAGTCAGCGCTTTAGAGGTTTCCAACCGACAGCAGCGGAGCGCTAAAGTTCGGGGAATCCGGAGCATTTTGCACTTTGTTATGAGAACGGCGGCGGCGGCGATAACTCGCTCTTTATAGGAAAAACAGGGCCACGGCGAAAAGTTTCTTGTCGCTGCGAAGTGAGAACGAGCTCACGTTGTACTACAGCTTTAACTGAGGAACATTTCTGTTAAGATAATTAGGCGCCAATCAGCGAGGATAACGACTTCCACTGCGCAATCACGATTAATGTCATTACAGACCTACAACGTAAAATATATTTAACTTTTAAGAAAACATGGAAACAATTACCTTATTAACCGCACAAATTCAATCTACAAACTGAATAGAACGAAGAAAGCAAATGCAAAAATAAGTCATCCAAATACTTAAATGGAAAAATCCCCGGGGCGCACTTCAGAAAGTCAAGCAATTAATCGCACGGCCTTTGACAAATATATTTCCTTGACAATAAAATATACAGAGTTTTTACTGGCTCGGGCTAGTGAACGGGTAGAGCTGTCGCGAGCAACCGGCGCGCCTACTGCGGGGGAATATTAAAGCGGGCCCGCCGCCATGCGCCATGCCAGCCCAATGCCCGCCAGCCAGACCATTATATCTTGTCATTCTGTCCAAGCCCGATATCTAATATCCAGCACCGGCCTCGAATCGCTATCAAACAATGTGATTGCTCACGACACCGTGCCGTATTTGGGCGGAAAGAGCGCTTCAAAAACAGAATAGAAAATGTAGAGTTGTTTCCAGTTTTATCGGTAGTCAGTTAAAAGATATAATGTACGGAACACTAACGTACAATGAGCGTAAGTATAGCGCTGTCCAGTAAAATGTAATTAGTGATTCCTCATTACCGCGCGCTGGCATGGCCCCTCTGGACGTTCGTGCGTCTGCTGGCTTATGGTTATTAATAACGCCAGCCCGCGCGCCCCGCGCCTGCCCGCGAGCCCCCACGCGAGCCGCGCTGCCGCACGTCTGACATTTTAATTCCGCAGCCGTGGCTATGAGTCCACCACTGCATGCTTTTTCCTTATCGATATAACTTTTATCGACATCGCCTACGCTCTATTTGTACCCGAGCGTCGAATGCATGTTTATTTCTCTCCGCTGCTGACTTACTACCAATTTTTATTTCGCTTTCTGAGCATCCATTTTTATTTTATACAGCGTGTATGAATGAACCAAACTTGAAGTAATACTTTAATCTTATGGATAAGCTATCATAGCGATAGTAATAGTAAGAGACAAAAGTTTACTGGGCACAAACAATATAAGAGCGATGTTGATGGACAAAGTGTGTTTATAAAGTACAGGAGCGGAGTAGGTCGTGTTTATATTAAGAGTAATATCGAGTCGAGTAAAACCAGTGAACATCACTAGTTAGGAACGAACGCTACAATGGCGGTCGGGCAAGCGCGGGTCGAGCACAACATGGCTGCCTGGTAGGCGGTTCGAGCGACCGAGACGGAGCACGTTCAGCTCGCCCCCTCCTGCTCGCACTCACACGCAACGCTTGCATCGATCTCCACTCGCTGTGTTCGCCCCCAGCACCAGAAAGGCGGAACTAACAAAATTACAAAGCGCTTTCGAGCCGCTAATCATAAAATAAGATACGACGTTTCATTTCGGCCGTACGACTCTCGAGCGATCACGATGCCGGAATGGCCCTTGACTCTCAAAATTCTCCACTGACATCGTAGAGTTTAAGCGCGCTTCGGTTGCCGGCACTTTTGTAACGTCTAAAATGGAGTTAGGATTTATGTTGCTTTACCAAATAGTATCGACATCACAATAAGATCCTAAGTACGCTCCATTGCCTTTTAAGAATATTTTTATTTTTATTTATGGAATGTGATGATAATAAAAATAAAGTTAAAATTAGAACAAAAGTCTAAAAGTATTATAAGTAACGTAGAGTAAGCGGGGTAGGGAGAGTATATAGAGCAGTATTTGGAGCATTGCGGGTGATCGTGTAAACGTTTTGGCATAAAATATTGCGCAGTCTCATAACTGGAGTGCGGCATGGCACGATGGCAGTCATGGCAGGCATGGCAGGCATGGCAGCGCACTGGGGGCGCAGCGACGTGGGGAGTAGAGCCGGCTCGCTTCGACAGAAGACGCTCAACCGCTAGACGCTCCCTCCGGAGGGTCGAGCGTTTTGCTCCGTCAGTTACGTGATGGCTGACTGACGTTTAATTTTTGCACCCCGCGCGGAACGTGCTCCTGTAATCGCCGGCGCGGCGGTGATCGGACGAATGTTTACATGTCTTTAGCATTATCGCACATGCTTCGCTGTAAGGACTGGCTGTGTTATGAAACCTTATTAACAAGGCGAGGAGCTCACTTAAGTGATCGTTTTTAGCGTAATCGCATTTTGTTTTCTTTATTAGTTTAATACTAAAAGTATGTTAATGAAAGCATTCGAGATGATAGCGTCATTTAAAAGAACCATTTTCTTAACTAGTAAAAAGGAAAAGTAACCTTACTATTCAAACAAGTTGGTTGCGCTGTTTAGCATGAGATCCATTCTTGAAACTTATCTCATGATTAAATTCAGTTTTAAGTACGTCATTTAATAGAATACAATATGAATAGGTCAGTCTAACATGTCTGCTCCATAGCTTAGTTGATAATACGCACGCCTTAGCGCCTTACGGCTTACGAAGCACAGGGTCAAGGGTTCCATTTTATGAGCACATTTTATATCGTGTCTATCCATCTGTAATCAATCACCTGTTTAATGTACATTTATATTTAAGAGTGCAGTGATGTTCAAATACAAATAAAATAACTAATGAAAAAACACGTCAAAATGGGAAGTTTATTTTAGAATCAGAATTTATAAATAGTTTGAATGTTATGTTTAAAATTTAAGACGTTTTCATGCAAATATTTAGTATATTTCATACAAATATGACAATTAATTAATACGCAAAATATCGGATTATGTAATGAAATGAATGATGACACAATCAAACTAAAATAATTTGATTAAACTATAACGAATAGTGTATGCGAATGTCTGTCACTTTAACGCCTTAGCTCTGCGACAAAAAAAAGGTAAAAGATAACGTTATGTAAAAATAACACAGGGATAATTTTTAGAAAAATACCTTCCTTTTTTTGGGACAAAAATATGGCCGATGCCACAAGGAAGAAAGCTCATACAAAATAACGCGGAATTGATTAATTACAGGAGACAAGCGTATACGTGAACGAGTGCGCAAGCGACAGTTGTGAACGGACCCGTATAAATAAATATGTAGGTGACTGTAGGTAATTGTTTGCGAGTACGCCGATACCGTCGGAATGCGAATATACAATGCGCATGGTTCATTATAAAGCCACTGTTTGGAAGCTAGCGCATAGCGGGCGACACGCGGAGTGGCGAGCGGCACGCGCGTCTATCATACATGTATGATATGTATGAATACGATTATACGATTGAGAGGGGCAGTCTACATTTTTTTATCGTAAAGTGACAAGAGAAAAAGAAAGAGGAAAAATATTTCTTTCACATCTGTCTTTTTTTGTAAGCTCAAATGTTGCTTTAGAGACAAGCTCGCCCTTGTAAACTTCCGCTTATATGAATTATATAATTTTGCTTTTGTGTACAATAAAGAATCTATTAAGTAGGCATTTGCCTTTTCCTTCTGTGCAGGACATTTGGACAAGTATATTTTAATTTCATATGCTTAACTGTAGAATATAAACATAAACACCGCGAAACGAGTAATCTGTTCACTGGTAAAGTCAAGAGCAAGCTAGGCTGAACACCTTGGACTTTGCACCGTTTATTTGTCCGTTAAGAATGAGAATCGTGGTACGATGGTGTAGCTTACCTAGCAACAAAAACGGAACGGATGAAACACGTCTCTTGTATCGCCCGCTGGCGTCCAAGCCTCGGCCTTAGCGAGCGGCCGCTGCGCTGGGCCGGCCACGTGCGCCTGCGCCGATATGCCAGAGTTGCCAGATAAGAAACAAAGCAATGATGCTCAAACTAAAGCGAATCTGCACGACCCACGATATCGCGTCTCGCGCGGGTGGTTTTCATCCGGTCTCGTCTACGTCAAACCAGAGTTTTAAATACTTACTTATACACAGTTTTAAGAATTACATTCCCCACCCATCCAAATACTTGAAAATGAAAATGAAATATGTTTTATTCGAAGTAAGATTTTACAATCACTTTTCGACGTCGATACTTATTTTATAAACCACATTTGGATTTAAGTATTAAAACAAAAAATATAAATACAAAGGTAAAAACTATGTAGGTGCCCTTTTCCCAAGGAACATGAGGTTGTTATCTCATAATAAAAAAACGCCTCCTACATACATGAAGCGATTATTAGCAAAAGAAAAATAAAATGATTTTTCGATTTTTTATCTGTAACTGGGTTCCTTGTAAACAGTGTCTGAAATAACCCTTCGTAGTGAATAGAGATGAAGATGGTCACAATAATAAGGAATTGCACCAGCTGTGTTGAATGATCTGGCAATACGGGCCCAAACAAATATGCAAATTGCGAAGTGCCAAGCGTGCCAAAACCCTGCGCCTGCGATCCACGTACACAGATAGGTGCCATCTCTGCACTATGACGAATCCACAACAATTCCCTACTATTCCATAGTAAAGAGCATTAAATACTACACGCTGAACACGATTCGAAACAACCCCCAAGTGCCGAAAGTTTGTGTCTGTTTCCCTTTTTTACGGGAATACGACTTTTTCCTCTCTACATTTCTCTGCCCAGCTCACTTCAGTCTTCATATGAAAAAACGCAAAAACGCTTAATCCGAGCTCATTCATAATAATATATAATACGAATGAACTAAACTAAGAAAGGTTTAAGTTTAATTACATTTAAAAATAAACAGAGCAATAAAAATAAGCTAAATAGACCTCAAAAAAAAATTTTTAACAAGACATCTCGTGTACGGGAATACGGAATAATACCGCTAATCTTAATACAAAGCGTCAGAAATACGGAATCCAATAAAGAAAAAATATCATGCTGCTTTTCGACATTAATAAATGATCAGCTGATCAATGAATGAATCAGGGTCGTACAGAATGTGAACCGAGAGCGAGACGCTACATTTTATATTTCAAAGTCAAGGAAGCCATAAAACTCTTCATACCAATTTTATATAACTACGATCTGTAGGTATGTGGGTAAGGACTACAATTTTTTCAATGTTTTAGACAATTACATATATTAAAACTTGTATTTTTTATTTATTTCTAAGATGAAGAAGATGACTTACTGACTCTAAACCTGCAACTGTGGGTTCAGAGAGCTGATATACGCCCATATGTCTATATATAATACGTACAGGATTTTTTATAAAACCGAAGATCATTATTAAAAGAAGTGGGCAAAACTGAATAAAATAGAACAACTCTATAAACTCTCAACTCTATAGCACATAAAGGGGACGAAGAATATCAAAACAAGCATTGAAAAGTAAAAGTCGTCTATTAAGACGAGTATGACCAGACCATAGACGGTTTATTGAAATAGTAATGGTCGGGAGTCGGGAGGTAATTCTTAAAAATTGCTAACAACGAGGGTTCCGTACATTCGGAAGCAGTTTAATGTGATGCGATAACAGTAAAGTTCATAGCCGAACTTCCATCCGCGGAGTTTCGCAGATTACTATACTTTCCATATAGAGCGTGTTCAATTTCGCTTCGAGCTATACAGATCCTTATCTCCGCTCGTGCTGACGCTCTATCCAACTACAAGTAGCAAAACATTTTCAGATGAAAATATATTCCGTCCGTTGTAACTGCTAGTCAGCACGCTACTTAAATATGTTTGCCGTGTGAAATGACTTCATGCGAACGGGTCTTAGCAGTAAAATTATACCGCTCGGTTTGAACGAGCATATCTTATGCTCAAGATTTTTATAATTTCACGTTGAACTTATTTTAGTGTGCGACTTTTCCTGGCGGTTGTTAATTTGCGGTTCCATTACTCGTTGAGCGGCGACGACATGGCCGCAAAGTGTGGTTCTTAATTCGCGAGTAGCCGTTTATCTCGAGCTGTACGAGTGAAGAAGTCGACATTGCCGAAATTATCGAAAATTTCCACCACCGGCGCCGCCTTGCCGCGATACCAGCGATAAACGGAATGCAAACATGACGCCGCGCGCCGCATCGCCGACCTCTCCATATGTGCCGCGCGCTATCGCTCGCCCAACTATTCCGAATCAAACGTTCTTCGCCTATTTATCAAGTGGACTGGATACTTCGGTATTTAACTTAACAAGGATGCCTCATTTAAATGTTGTATAAACTATTTATTATACATTGGTCGGAGCCGCGGCGGGAAGCTAGTGATAAATAAGTTATTAGTTTCGAGAGCTGGCCACTTAAATTATCTTAATTGGTAGAGAATTGATGTTGAGAGAGAATGATTTTGTACATTTTGAAGAATTCGAAAACGGCAGCATTGCCTACGTAATTTATAAGATACATTAATGTTACATTATTTATTTTATTTTTCTGTTGCTTCTCACCCAACAGATTTTAATATCATATTGTTAGTACATCATCATAGTAGTCTTTAATAACCAGGTCAGTCAAGTATGAATTATTAAAAGGGAGAATAAGCAGTTGACAGTTTATCTGGGGGCACGGGAGTGCCCCCGCCAAGTCGAGCGCGAAGCAACACTGCCGTACCATCTTTACTGGAACCATTTCGCCGCATTTTCAGGCCCCTATTTGAGAACCTATGGATAAGACCAGAACGCAGAAATTTTCGTCATCCACTAAGCTATGATCACGTACTAAAAATCCGAAATTTCAAGTTTGTAGGTCATTTAGTTCCGAAGTTAAGCGAAAGCAAAGTTTCGCATTTTCGACACTCACTCATGATCATCAAAATAGAACTAGTACTTCCCATAAACTCAGCGACCTGAAATTTGGTACAGAGTTAGGGTTTAATGGCTACATAAAGGGAAAACTATAAAAAATAGAAAAATCGAAGATTGGAGTACCTGGTGACCCTGATTAGAAAACACAAGAGCCCAACCAAACTATTAGAGATCGAGACATACCGCCTTTACAAAAAATATTCAACTTGGTGGGCCGCTTCATTTGATGTCAAAAATCGAAGGCCTGAAGTATCTGATGAAGAACCCTCGGCTGGTTTCAGCTGTATTAGAGATATGGTACCTAACGCCCCCTTCTGCTATTGGTACTTAAAAAAATCGACTGTCATTGCAAAAATCCAGCATAGTAGAACACATCTTCTAATTTAATCCAGCCTATAGCGTCCCACTGCTGGGCGAATGCCTCCCCTTCTGCTTTTAATACGTTTATAAATAAAATTAAAGGAAAACTATGGAAAAGACTAGACTGGCTTTTATACTTATACTTACAAGTTTACAAGAAGAAATAGTCGAAAGATCGAACGATTAACTTTATTCTACTCAAACATTATACAAATTAAATAAACAAATTACACTAAAATATTAATTCTAAAAATATTATGGAGGAGTGGAGGTGATACCCGCACACGTCGTTAGATGGCGCTGACTGTATTTTAAAACGCGCTTAAGAAAAGAAAGATTTGTAATAAAATAACTATGTGAAATAAGAAAATCTAATAAAATAAATCAATATACCCACGTTTCTACAAAAAGAAGTGAAATCTCACCAAAAACATTCTGTAAAAAACTAGCCAACTCTCGATGGAGCTGCTTGTTTATCTCTAAAAAGTAATGAAATCTAGACAAAGTCGTACCAAGTCTAAGGTTCATTACTGCGATTTCTTTATTATTATAGTTAATGTTGTGTTACTTGGCTGTTGAAGGGTACACAAGGAGTTTTATAAACCAGGTGTTCCATATTCCATTGCACCAATCTGTCGCCAGAACCGCTACTCATTGACGATGGAAAATCAACGGCCCAGTCACACAACATTAACTATAATAATAAAGAAATCGCAGTAATGAACCTTAGACTTGGTACGACTTTGTCTAGATTTCATTACTTTTTAGAGATAAACAAGCAGCTCCATCGAGAGTTGGCTAGTTTTTTACAGAATGTTTTTGGTGAGATTACAATTTACAACATTCAAACTGAAATAGAACTGAGAATTCAATCTATTTTTTATAGAGCAGATTCTAGTGACTAGAAGTAGAGATTTATTAATGTTTCGACATTTGATATTATTGAAAATATATTAGGTAACATTAATATCTGGCTTTCGCTTTAATGCCACACACGCTACACGGTTGGACAAAATTTATCCACCTTAGTTCGAGTATTGTGCAGTGCAAGTGTAAATTAAATATCTAAGATACCACTTAAAGTATTAAAATAGTTTACGAAAATCAAAGTCTGAAGGCCGAATAGATAAATGCCTAACTGTATTCCGCAGCTAACTTACCCAAGTAGCTCACGGTTACTCAAATGAGAAGAAAAAAGAGTGTTGGAAATGCAATTTTTATTTTTTACAAAATTAAATGTGCTTGAGAGTCACGATTTAAAGAAACACGCAGAGTTTAGTCCACGCCACGTTCAGAGTCTGTGTACTTTATGCAACTAAATAGAACACAACTTAACACGTGGTCACAACTAACACATGAACATGGAACGCGTTGAGAGCTGTGAAACGTGTAGACCTACCACGTTTTCAGATACAATATGATCTCAGAATAGGAACTGAATGCGGCAGACAGAGTTTCAACGAAAATATTTAGACTTAATAAATTAACAATTTAAAGTTGATTAATAATAGTGTTGGTCAATCAAAACATAAGAGCTAAAATGAATAGTTTAGATCCGGAAAATAATTAATGTTATTTAGAAATAGCACCAGTGCAGTACACGCAAGATAGGTAAGAAAAAATCTGGTTGGTATAAATAAAAATATTCTAAACATACGTTAGTCTAAGAAGACACAGTAACTATGTTAGCCTACATCACATACACATCAGTGTGTCATAGGTAGCTTCGTGATTTATCCGTTTGAAACCTAAACAATAACACAAGTTAGAATAAAAAAATTGCATACATCATCCCTATAAGCTTTTTCAATTTTGACACTCCTTTCACCACACCTGACTGGTAAGGTACTAGTGGTATCTACGTAGTAAGAAGGACATCTGCGAGTGGCATAATATATGGAAGAACTATTACGCCCCTAATCCATGGTCTAAGAAAACAAGGTCTAACACTCCGACCACGTGACTGACACAAGCCTACGTCATTTCTACGTCATTTGGCCTGTTCATCCTTGTCGAATGCGTGTAATAACAAGGATGAACGGCGCAAAATGACGTAGGATTGTTTTAGTCACGTATGGTCGGAGAGTTAGACCTTGTTTTCTTAGACCATGCCCTAATCCTAGTATGTATAGTGAAGTGGTTGTGATTAGTACCTGGTGCTGGTGCTGCATGTGCTGCGTGTCTTGCGTGGGTGACATGGGTCCCGGCGCGCCCACGGGCCCCGGGCTGCCGGCGCCCTGCGCCTGCGGCTGTGGGGAGCCGCCCCGCTCATAGCCCTGCAACAAAACAACACACGTTACACTCAATACTTAACCACACCTACAGATACCAGAGGAACATTATATAAGACCGTATAAAAAACGCCTGATTTTAAAGAGAAATCTATTCTATTCTGAAATTGCGGAGATTTTGTCGCAAATTCTGCCGTCATTCATTCATAACACAGCACAGGGCGTATCTGACAAGTGTCAAAACGCATAAGAGTCATAGTAGATCTGCCATCATATCGGTTTTGACACCTTCTCGAGCTTTACGTGCATGCATACTGAAGAAGCTACTCTAGCGAATATTTTTACGGGTTCTCAGCAAGTGTAATCGAAAGAGAGACTACAATAGATCCGACGCAGTGGACTGGACAGTGGTATTTGAAACGAATGCTACCTAGTCCCTCTCATCATAATCTTGGATTGTCAAATCAACTGACGTCCACGACGCGACGTATGTACGAATAACATAGGAAACTTTTTGTCGCGGAGTATTGACGGGCAGAACTCCTCTAAGGATAAAAAGGATTTATTTGGGCATAAGGAGCTGTTTACTTCGATCACAGATTATCAAATCAACACAAAGCTTGAATAAAACTATAAAAAAACATCGACGACCGATGTGTGTAAGTAAATCAGTAGAAGGTGAAAATTATCTTAATGTTATTTATCTTTTGTCAGAAACGAATTAGGACTTTTTATTTAATAAATAACTATTAGTAAGCCATAAAAGGTGAGATAAGTAAATCACACAAAAAATTAAGCATTTATTTTTAAAGGAGTCATTTAAGTCTTATATGGGTAATTTTTCCTTATACCGAAT
Source organism: Teleiodes luculella (assembly GCA_948473455.1). Taxonomy (NCBI): domain Eukaryota; kingdom Metazoa; phylum Arthropoda; class Insecta; order Lepidoptera; family Gelechiidae; genus Teleiodes; species Teleiodes luculella. The sequence continues at coordinate 26,405,068 of OX419582.1, read as the reverse complement.
ATTTTCTAAGAGAACATCATAACGTAAAATCGGAGCTTTTAATAGGTAAATAAGGTTAATACAGTTCAAGTTGAAAATTCAAGGCACGGTTTGAGAAGATTTTAAATTAAACAAATGAAAAAACATTCGTACATTTCAATTCAAGAGTATAAAGAAAGTGAGCGAAGGACGATTTATATTTGGTGATGACAAAAAAGAAATGGCAATTAAGCGTTAATCTAGTTCTGCTGATACGCTGTAATCAGATCTGCGATATCGTTACAAGTATTTGCTGAGTGCTATTATTATTTAAAGCAACGGGGCAATGCAATAGAAAACAAGAGAGTTATTTGCATGTATATTAAATTTCATTTGCTAGCACACTTTTTTAATGTAATCTAATTAAATTAAATTCTAATAATTGTAATCTAATTTAAAAAAAAAGTTTGTCATAATATTTTCTTTCTTGTTACTCAAGAAAAAACTGACGATACTGCCTGAAGAGTACAATAAGAACATTATTCATACAAATTGTTTGTATCAAGTACAAACCCATAACACAGATCAAAACAAAATACCTCCGGGCATAATAATACGCGGTAAAGATAACAGTTATGAAGTGAAACATTTCAATAGATAGTAATAAATAACAGAATGAATCACGGCGCGGGGCAAATCGACCTGTAATCGGAGCGAGAACACACTATCAATCACAGTCGACAAGTCGTGTCCTTGGCCCTGAAACAAGCAGCTGGAAACACACCCACTCTAATTACCTTTTTATTATTAACCCACCCTCGACTCAACCCACTTCTGCAAGAGCTTTGGAGACGCATTTTTGAAGCACTCGTAATGAATTTCATTTTCGCATACGAAGGCCATATTTTAATTCGGTTTTTCTTATTTATAGCTTCGAAAATATCTATCAAATCAAGCTTCTCCGGACTTGTTATTTACAAACTTAATCTTCTTACACATAAACATAACCTCTTATGATAGATAAATTTTTAAATCGATCCCGGATTCTTCCCTCAAGAGGAATGTGAATTAAAAAGCAAGTATGAAATAAAATGGCGGGAACGTTAGCAGCTGTTGTATATAACGAACGAGGGGTCAGGATTCGGGTTTGAGAGTCGTTTCGTAGCAGAATTCAATGAATGAAACTTTAGAAAAAAGATCCGAATTCGGTTCTGTTTATACTAGCTATATGACAAAAATTAGAGTGCGAATGATTCAAAAATTCGTCTTGAACGCTCTGCAAAGTTACCATACCAAAGTATATAAATGCGGATAAAAATACGCGGCACCCCGCCCCGTCCCCGTGTTCTCCCCCAACATTCAACGGTTTCTCTATCGTTTTCAAACACATGATGTTGTGCTTCGAGACTCTTGAGCGAAATTTTGCTAAAAATCTCGACATTTTCTTTTAAGTCACGAATTGAACAAGTTGAACTTTTGCTATAACGTTGTTTAGAAACAAAAACAGAACTTTTTGTTGACATTAGACGCTAATTAAAATTTCAAGGGCGCAGAAATTACAGTGGTTACGAATTAGCCCATTGACCTAATTTTGCAGACAGCTTTCAATTTCGCAGAATAGATACATAACAGAGTGGTTTTGGTTGGCCCGACGGCGGCGGCGGCATGGCAAGTTAACAGCATTAATTTTCCCGTTGGCGAGGCTACGCAACGCACACAATAATAATTGCTTGGTAGAAAACAATCGGGCACGTGCACACTGCACAGTGCAGTGCAGGTCGCCGGCCACGGCTGGCCTTGACCGTGCATCCATTATGCACACCCGTTTAGTTGCCAACCAGTGCACTGCAACACGCCTATGCGTATTACGTTGCTACAACTTGCACCGCTGAACCCTTAACATATCGTCAATGTTCCAATACTTCTCTATGTACTTCTATTTACGATGGGTATATATACCTAGAAGACATTCGTTGGCGGCATTTTCAGGTATGGATCCCGGGAGGCCATTCGGTGGGGTCAGAGTTCATTAGGGCAGACACAGCTGGTTAGGGCACACCTTACAACAACCCACGCTACAATAAAGAAAAACTGTAGCGACGTCTAGCTAAAAACTAAACAAGAGCTAGAGCGTTGGTTTGTTATTGTTTTGCTCGGCTATTCTGAGCATTTTCCTAGTCTAAACTGAACCCCGCTGGCATTCAACTTGACTCGTATTTACAGTTTGATTCCATTCATTAGTTGGCAGTGAGTGCCGTAAGGACGTATCTAGTGGCTGCGCCGCCGCCGACGTGAACCGCTCCGACACTAATCAAACGCGTTGCCGCCGCTAGCGCTCCGCAATTTACCGAACACGAATTTTCGTATCACTCGCATTGAATTTTCAATACGCCCACAAATTAACAATTACTATACACGACATTCCGAATTTATTTTGTTTTAAAATCTTAAAACCACATTCTCGTAATTAGGTTCTCTGTGAGTGAGCCGACGAAAGCCCACACAGTTACGGAAGACCGTATAATTATTTTATGCAATACAATAAAAGCTGTATGCGTTTACGAGTCCTTTCGTCAAAAACAGATCAATGTTTGAACCGAATAAAAAACAAGGTAACTATAACTAACAAAACAACACAGAACTGGACAAATAGGAGTATGTACGTAGACAAATAAAATATGTATAACAAACAAAATAATATGGTAATTGGTAGGTTGTAGAGAAATCAGAACAAATATTAATGTGTGCCAATTATTTAAAACTATCTTTCCGCCCCGCGACTCTTGAATTGAATCTTCACAATTACGACGAATTTTCAATATACAGCATTGTGCTATGTGAATCAAAATTCGAACAATTCAAGAATAAGCCCTCAGTTTCGCTGCATAAATCGCACAATGCTTTCTTCTGAGCCACTCGTAGTCTTCACGTCACGTTTCAAGGTTGTAGATAAGCGTGCCCTGATATTTATACAATCCAGGTCAAGTCGAGTCATTCACTTTCCATTCCACCCTCTACCCGGTGCGATAATCTGAGTAACACAAGGCGCCGTCATCTGCCCACGCATTCGTGCCTATCACTCTCAATAATAATATTAATACAAATGTATACGTAACGATATACAACTACAGCAGATACCTCGATAATATTGTTTTGTTGGTTTATTAATGATGTCTGATGTTTTTATAGAAAAGGTTCAGGTTACGAAAATAATCCCAAAAACGTATTCATTGCGAATTCAATTTCTAATGTCGTTTTAAGTAATTAAACGCTTTTTAGATATAGAATTGAACTTAATCATCTACTCGTATTATGCCAATTAAAGAAAGTAATTAATGTTTAAAAAAAATCCTTTTTTGAGTTGACCTATGCTTGGTGTCGAAAAAATTACGACGAATCAAGCTTTACCGGACTTGCGGCTGTGCTTGCGGGGGAGCGGAAGGCTCTACGGTAGAGCCACCTCAGAGTAGTCATGTAAAGTCCGACCAAAGAAATAAGAAACCTTGCCATATTGCGGAATTTCAATGAAACCAATTTTATAAGGGAAATTGTTGCCATAGTCGTAAAAATACACGTGGCGTCCCCAGAGCAAATCAAATCAAATCATTTATTTTTAACTTTTGGACACTTTTTTGGACACATAGTTAAGTCAAATAAAGTTACATTTAGTGGCGAGTTCAGCAAAGCAAAATGTGCGGTCTTTTAGCAGGTTTCTTATTTCTTTGGTCAGGCTTTACAACGCGTCCCGGGCGGCTCGAGGGAGCCTCGAACCTAGGTCTAGCGCGTTGACACGGAAAAACATCGTGAAGGAGACGATGACGCCTGTGGGGCTTTGTCTCTGATTATTAGTTTTGATTTTGGCCGCGCCCCCGTCGTCGGGTACAGGTATTACCTGAAGGGTAATTGTTGCCTGTAGGGTATTCGCTACCAGAAGGGAATTCTGTTAGGTGTAATTAAATTATTTGGCTGCTTTAACTGTATCAGCGAATTCGTCGTCAGGTTGGGGAAAAAAAATTAATCGTCATAAAAGCCATACAATTTCGGAGTGGGCAATAATGTAATATTATGACTGATTAATCTGAATACGGCATACGGCTGAATGGACGAGAATCCAGGCCAGAAAAAAAATAACATCACGCCTCCACAGGGCTTTTTGACAATATTTTAAAATCTTTAAAAAAAGACAAGCTGATGTGCAGTATACAATACTTTAAAATATTAAATTATGTTATAAAGTTTAGCTTCTCGAAATTGTACATATTATAGATATTTGTACAAAGAAAATAAACCTAAAATAACTTTGATGCTATTTGTTCAAAGTCCCACAGCTTTATAAACACAAGTGTTATTTTATTATTAATGTTTACGCCTCGGTACACACATTTTTAGTGCTATTTATATCAGTATAAGTACCCAAAAAATAAAACAATGAAAAACGAAACTAATTTATTAAGAGTGTTTTAATCTCATTGATGACAAGCTATTTATTATTTATATGATTATTTCTGATATTAATCTATGTGTGTGTGTGTGTGTGTTTGTAATTTGAATAAACTCAAAAAATACTGAACCGATTTCAATAATGTTTTCACCACTAGATTCATTCACCCTGAGTAACATAGGCTTTTACGCTTTTAAATAATAATAGGATTAAGTAAAAATAACGACATAATTTTTTTTTGTCGTGTTAGTTTGTAATCTTAACCAACAAGTCGTAAATGTCTTATATAACCCTCTTCCTGTGAAACTTTACTATTACGAAAATGTTTTTTCCTTAGAGTATAAATAGAAAATTTTCTGGGAGGGTTTTTTCCTTAATTTCCTCGAAAGTTCAAATCAATGTCATTTTCCCGTTAATGCATTAACAGTCGTTTTATTCCGCGACTGTTTAATTTCTTAAAATGTTAAGGAGAGAAAAAATACGTAGAAAAGGTATCGAGTTGTTTTGAAATCAAATTAAGCCTTCTTGCTTCTTGGAATTTTTGAGACAGCTCAGCGTCTTGTTCGTCCGTTCGAGACATTGTTTATAGTTGGAACTTCCTGTTGTGATATGAAACACCGAAAGTAACTAACACTTCCTTTAAATCTAATTAACTTTATGTTTGTTGCGATTAGATGAGGGTTTACACAGAGAGAGCGTTAGTAAGGTAACACGTTTTAATAAACGCGGTGTGTTGAGGAACGCTAACTAAGAAGATTACTTTACAGCTTGCACTGCCAAGGACTTTTTTAACTTAGAACAAAATTCGGTGGTATGGGGGATCTCAAAAATAACTGTATAAGAACGAAGATTACAAATTAGATGAGAGTGGCTGATCAAAACAGGCAACCTGTAAAAAAAAATCATGTAAAATGGTAATCTAGGTAAAATCAAATACCATTAACTAGTGGCTCCTAAGTGGCTAGGCATCCAGAGATAACCAGGCGCTTTGTTGGCCACTGTAAATGGATATGCAGCGCCTCATTTGACGTGAAAGCTAATCTGATCTGGTCCTGATACACTTGCCAATGTACCTTACATTAGGCAGCACATGCGGCTGGACATTATGACCTTGAGGGCGCCCGTATTTCGTAGCGGTAGGGGTGAATTTCGTAGTGCAAGTGTCCGACCGCATTTGCTGGCATCTGTACAATACACGCCCACCAATATACCTGAACTATTACCCTATTACCGATACAGACAGCAACACAACGCTAGACAATGATAGCGCCAGGGATTCAATTATTGTCCATGGCAGTTTGAATGACCGCAGCGTCTAATTTGGAGATTTAAGGGTATCTGATGGCTGATGAATGCACAAATTGCAAGAATAACATGTGCATATTATATTTCCAATTGAAGCTAAATACGTACGATCTAAAACATTACAAATATACAGAAGAGAGGAGAGATAAAGTGAAATTCAGGAAAAATTTTTTCGCTGAGTGATGAAGTGAAATTCGCAGAAAAGTTTGTCGCGTTTAGAATAAAAAAAATCAAAGGAAAATCAAAGACTACAGATGGATCGGAATCAGACTGACTGAGCTTTAGTCGAACATCGCGCCAGTTGCCGACCAATCCATCAAAGGAGGGCCACTGGATCGGGTGTGAGTTCGCCCCCCCCGTACCCACATAAATATTGCGGGTAGGTGAGTACAAACCCTTTGACCGAGTTCTGTTTACTTTCGTTTTCGCTCAGCTGACGGGGCCACCACCCCACCCACACGACTTGACTGTTATTATGGTAATTAAAGTGTTAATAAACGGCGTATTAACGCCAGAATAATTGCACCTAAACGGACTAGTCAACGTGCGAGTGGTTTTCGACCGATCCGATCGATAGCCACGACGGCCGGTAGGTCGAGCGGTTCGTTCTGGTATTAGGTGGAAGTAGGTACACGTGTCTCGTTTTCGGTTGTGGTTCGGACATCGTTAGTTACGAGGCTCGTCACGTGCGTCGCGCTGCAGCCGGTAACTTGTTTTTCTGTTCTCACCCCTAGGTGCGAAGGGGGGTGTCCCCGAGAGCACTCAAGGTTGCAACGAGTGCGGACGCGGCAGACTGGGCGTAGACGTGCATTATTAGGTGGGTGCCGGAACACCCGCGGGAGAGGGTGGCGGGGGGGTACGCGTACGTCATCAGCTGAGGCGCGCCCTTGAAACCGTCGTCGCATTCATTGCACCCGGACGTGGGCGCCTTTCTCTACCGCAATACTCCTTTATCCCACCCAGGATACCTCCTACGATAACCAACTATAGGTTCAAGGCGCACCCCCTCCGATCTTATTACTACGAACGCACACAAACTGCATACTACGATGACATACTTAAAGGTAAACAACATTTTAACCTAGTTCTATCTACAACAGCTCCTTGTAAACAAGATCAAAGACGGCAAACTTTATAAATGCAAGGACGCGTTTCTTTTCACAACTTAGTTGAATATCGTGCGTCGTCTTTTCAAACACTAGATAATTAAAATTGCGATAGCATAAGTCGATTGTTTAATAATAACTACTTTAATTTCCGAAATTATTTTTATGCGGTTAAAGTCATGTAAAAATAAAGATGCTGATTTGTTTGCTGCTAAATGGTGACAAAAAAATAAAAACTTTAGTGCGTACGACCGAATCGCCTACCAACCCATATTTAGAACCGGCTTAAAAAGCCCTTTCATCTGATAAACAAGATGAAAGATTTTTAAAAAACAAAATAAGTCCCATAATAAATATGACGTCATATAACTGCTCCCTGATAAGGGTATATTTTTGGGAACTGCCTTATTTACCTGTGTACCAAACGGCTATGATATACATATATCGAATAATATTTTTTTAGCTTTTCTGGACCACTATAAGGTTTGATCAATTTAACACCGCGAGATCAAATGCAGGGACGACGACGATGTGCGTAAAATGGCTGGCAGCTGGCAACAGCTGGATAGCCAAAGTTTGGGACAAGTTGCGCGCCAAGGGAGAGACCTATGCCCAGCAGAGGACGGAAGAGGGTGAGGAGAGAATATGACGGAGAGGATGCCCAGAACAGGCTGTAAATGATGATGTCATTATAAATTAAAATATTAATCTAAGACACGAAGTAATCCCTCATCAGCGTCGATTCAAATCTATAATATAATTAAATAAATCTATAAATAATAATCTATAAATCTATATTATAATCTATCTAAGCAATCTATCTAAAAGATTTCTACATTTCTATAGTCTGTTTATTTTATTTTCAATCCACTTTTTATTAATTTCGTTAATTTTGTTGATCCGAGTGTATCACCATTTAATTTTCAATTATAATTGTTTGTAAAATCTTTGCGCTCGACAACAAAGTGAAACGTTTATTTATTAAGCGTACATTTATATATTTAGGCACAAGGAGGATGTCTTTATCTCCTTGCAATGCATTATGCAGACAAACATAAATAAAAATAAGCTGGACTGGCATAAATGAGACGCGTGTGAATTTATAATGTAACAGCTATAAGGAAAATGGTGTCAAAAGTTCAATAACATTTTGAGATCTTCAAATCATTCATGAATTGAAACAAAAACAACACATCAAACACGAACGTCAGCTGAATTAATTTTTGTATTTATTGAAAGGCAAATTTTGCGACGTACAAATCTCTGGTGTCTTGTAAAGTTTAACAGTATTTATTTACAATCCCTGCCCTGGTGTTGAGTTATGATTATGACTTAATAAGACACCTAAGCCTCTAGCGTGACGCAATTGTGGAAATACCTAAATAATAATGGCAAAATAAAACAGACTTCAAACAACAGACTGCTTATATTTCGTAATTTACTAAACAGATTTTGATGATACATATTTATCAGTTAGAAAGTTGCTTATTTCGACAATACTAGAAAAATGACACGACAGACTTTTAATGAGTACCTGTTCAGAAGCCCGCATAGACTAATTAAATATAAAAATATTATACAGTTATGATTACATTAGCTTTCCGCCGCGGCTCCGCCCGTGTTAACAGTTTTTCCCGTGGGAATGAGGCATTTTCCCGCACAAAAATACAAATATTTCCTCTTCATAATATTAGTATGATTAATACGGTTATATTTAAGAAGCCCCTTATTGAAGCCTAGTAACAGGGGTGGATATCGGCAAGCTAAACCAATATCACCAAGCTAAATGTTTGTGTCACGAAGAAATCTTTCGGGGCTACGTTCAGAGCCAACCACATTTGCCCGTGGTTTCAAAACGGCCTTGTTCCTCGGCGAACCGTTTCTTAACACCACCGATTTCTACAGAGTCCGCTCCAAGAGTCACAGGGTTGCCAGATTTGGAAGTTTTGAAAGTTTATTTATGTTTCTTTTAGGCGGGGTGAGTCAATGGTGTAAATCAAATTGAGTTACAACTTTTTCTATAGCGGTGACGGCCAGTATCCAGGCTCAGCCAAAAAGCCCTCACAGCTCTTTCTAAGGCTTTAATAGGCTCGAATAGTTCGATTACTTGGTAGGTCATGGTTTGTAGAGTTATTTCCCAAACCCGCACTTATAGGTTATTTTATTTACCATTTTTAGTCTGTTCGAAATAAAACAGACGATAGCATATATTCTATTTCCAGGGTAAATTCGGTAGTGTAAGTTAACTGCGATCTGGCAGCACTGCAAAGAGCTATGCTTCCAACAAAACGTACCTCAGCTCCGTTGCACAACGAGCTTACGTCAGCGAGCCCGCGAAGCGGCTTACGTCACCCGAGCGTGTCACGAGCCTCCAAGCTAACTTGGAACTTGTGCGTATTTCATTTGGAGCTGGTATACAGTAGCGCTAAGAGACAGATAGAACGTTTAGGTTCACGTGAATGGAAGAGAGGCTCCGACGCGCCGACGACGGCTCAGCGATTCCAAGAAGCGTTCGAGTCCGCTCTCTAGTTTCGGACTTGAATACGAATAGCTACGAGCCAAGCTTGCCTTCAAATAATTTAAAGCATACCAGTAGAATATGTAGAGAATTACGGCTGGTAAAGACAATGTCTTGCTTTTTAGCTTAATGTCGTATTGGAATAGTCACGCTCACGCAACAAAAATATACTTAAACTGAACAACACTAACGAAATGATGGAAGTGAACTAAAAACAATAACTGTTAACAGAATTGAACTAAAGTTAAAAGATTCCTAAAACATTGAGAAATATTTGAAAAGAAAATACAAACAGTAAGTAAGTACACACTCGTATAGTAGGCATTTCATAATGTTTGACATTACGATTTTATACATACTTATTTGAATGTTCGTCAATTCCAACAACAATGCTAATAAAATAAGGGTCAACTGATAAAATCTTTTATCATGACAAAAAGCTTGTGAGGAAAATATTTAGGAATCCGAAAGTATGAACGGAAAACCATTTTCCGTGTCGAGAGGGCGAAAACAAACCATATTAGTGACAACGACAAAAAAAATGTACGTAAAAAATTTGTTTGGGTAGAAGTTTCCTATTGTATATTTAATTTACCTCTTAAAGAACGCCCATTTAATTGGTTAAAAGAAAATACTGAACAAAATTTGCCTAGGAAATATCGCTGGAAAAAATAAGGAGGTACGCCAAACTAACCTCATTGCTCTTAAATAATGTTCATAAAACTGACTTGTATTTTTAGTATATTATGTAAAAAAATCTAGAAAGCGTGGCTTGAGCCGACAAAGCTGGAGAACCAACTTTGAACAGTTGTCAGAGTTGAAGAGTTCACAAGTCATAGTTTTGGTGTTTCAAGCGCCGGCTAAAAGTGTGTCGCCTTGTTGAATTTGTAATAGCCAAACCAAGTTGTTACGTTGCTTTTTCTACTAAATTATTAAACACCGCTCCACGTTTATCCTTAAATAAACTTATGACTGTGATGAGTTAAACTACTGATTTAAACAAGCGCTAAGGGCACTTTTATTATAGCTTCTTACTTTATACAGGTATAATCAAAAGCTTGTATGTACTGTACGTGTACTAACGAAATCTGGATCTCTTGGTATGAAAAAAAAAAAAACATTTTTTTTTATTTACTTATGGCTTTTTTATTAGTGTTGTCGCAGGCATGGTCCAGGGTCCTTTTCTTGAACACTGGACCAGACTGCACATAAACCCTTAGCCTAGTGTATATTTGTAGTTTTACTAACAGTAGTTTTTTAATAACATAAGAATTCTTGTATTTACTAACATTTATGGATGTAAATCCGAAATAAATAAAATTATTATTATTATAACAACTAAAACTATAAAAAATACATTATAGTTACGAAATGTGCAAATTTTATACATTTCTGCAATAAGAAAGTATAGATTTTTATTTGCTTAAAAAACATATATTTTGGAATTAACAAACAAGATAGACAAAATTGGATCACCTAAATATGAATCCTTTCAAAGAACGGCATACTAAAAAACGAATTCTATAATAATTAATCAGAAAAATAAAACAATGTTGTACCGATTAAATTCTACTATTAATTTTCTTTACTTCGTAATCAAATACAACCAGCTGCTTTTCTCCTGGTAAAGCTAACTGGCTTGAGCTGTATACAAAACGCAAAAACGGAGCTGGCGAACCACCAGTGGAAATAAACATTAAATATTATTAAAATACTTTAGCGCTCAAGTAAAATATTATGAGGAGTTTAATACTCTGAGAAGACCCGAATGAATGTGAAGTTGGACAATACGTAATGATGGACATTATTAATGTACTTGTACCATGTAACAAATTTCAGTCCTCTAAATAATATGTGGGAACATCAATCACACTCGGCTATTTGACGCCAAACTAGGCAGAGTCTGTACTATACGTAAAGGCTTACTGTTATACTAATAATATGTACATTAGATGCATACAATTATGTTTGCCTTGGGTGGGATTTAAACCCGCAATCCTTAATACGACTCGATGTAGCTTAAGATTGCGGCATTATCTCATTGAAATTTGAAAGACTGCATGCGTTTATTTTAAAATCATTTTTGTAACGACAAGAATTTGTGATTATATGAACTTTTAAAGTATTTCAAAAATTTTATATTTTTCTCAGTTAGCTTTCTTTATTCCTTTTATTGGTTGTGTATGCCTGATTACAACTCGTTCAAGAGATAGTTGTTGGATGACTTTCAAAAATTGGTCCACCGCTCTCTCGGGTTTACGGCTATATTGGTCAATTTCGACCATATATTATTTATTGGTCTTACAAGAAAGTGGCGAGAACCACTTGGCTTTATATTTACTAAATTACTGGAAACAGCAAAATGGGACCGAGTTTCTAGTTTAAATAGTGAGCCAATTGCAACTCTGCTTTAAGCTCATGAATAAGAACTTCATTTTTTTATTGTATAATAATAATTATTATGTAATATAGCAGTCCAACCACGTTATTTTTAGGTAGGATTTTAATTAATCCAGGATTTTAAAGTTGTAAATAGTTTACTGTAGAGCGTAAATACTTTAATTCTATCTAACATACATTGACATCGAAAAAATTAAAAATATATATAATTAATTTGTGTCCTTAATATACATATTCTTTTAATTTTTTTTTACATTACTGTTTTTACAACCAACTACAGACTTTACACTCTTTCCATTAGCTGCATTGCATGGAAGAAATAACTTATTCGTAGCAACTAGCAATAAAGCCGTATATCTGTATACACTTTGTTTTTGTCCTATTTTTCTGTAGGGTCGTATTTAGCGCATGTGCAATAAAATATTCATTCATTCGATGTTCATAGTCAAAGCCGGAGTTACAGGAGGCGAATCATGGTTGCTAATTACTTGCGGAATGTAAACTAACTTCATGTGCGTCACACAGTGGGAAGGAAAATTCGCTGCAAAGAGAAAATCGGAGACGTTGAGTCGTTGTATGCGCGCTAACAGCCCACATTCGGCCCCACTGAGGGGCTCGAGCCTACCTAGGTTCAGGGTGAATAGGCCTTGTCGTCAACGATGACCCAGTGAGGGTTGGTCGACACACGCAACCTTTGAATTTCTTCGCAGGTGTGTGCAGGTTTCGTCGCTATGAGAGCTTCTAATAAACGTACATATCGACGGTTAAAAGGAAGTTGGGAATAAGCGACAAAAAGTGAAATGTTCAGGAGAGCCGTTCAAAGTTTTGAATTTTAGAAAAACTGACGTATTTTTGTAATTTATTGAGATATCTTGAAAACTAAAACAGTAATAAAATCAGAAAAAAATGGAGCAGTTACTGGTATTTTTAGTTTTAATGCTTTTACGCTATTTAAAGTGATTTTTGTCGCTTATAACAATAGCTTTTAATTTCCCGATAAGGAAATATGGCATTAGATACTAATGACAAAATAAAATATTAAGGGATAAGAAGTATAAGCGACATAGAAATTTATCGCATCGGGTATAAGAGTAAGTAGTATAGTCTATACGTATTAGGGTATAAGAGACAAGACAGTTAAAAGTATAACCGACAGAGTAATATGAAAATGAATTTTGTATAAAAGGTACAAGCGCCATAGCTATGTTAAATTAGGAAATAGAAGTAGGCTATAAACAACGTTTGTAATTTTTGAGGGAAAAGCTTAAAAGGCATTACCGACAAGCAAACACAAAATAAGTCATTTTTGTAGGTGTACAAGCACCTTTACTGCAAAAATGACCTGAATTTTCGTCGGTTACGAAAAATGATACTAGGAAAATGCTTTTTTTTGCTTGGGCATAAACGCCAAAAACGTCATCGTAGAGCCATGGGAGTAAGCGCAATAGAAAGAGCGGAAAATTTTAAGTAGGATGGCATTTATAACTCATTTTTGACCAAGACGTCGCTTATGCCCTACTTCCTTTTTACCGTCGATATGAACATATGAAATAGAAATTGGTACGTACCGAGACTGGAACGAACCCCCGCTTCGCAAATAAAAGGCTGCCCTAGACGCTTGGCTACCGACCGAGTCGGATGCGTTTAGTCGGGATTGTAGCTAAATGTGAATACGTAACACACCTGACTCCCCTAGGAATTAGGATAGTCGGAATACTATAGCTAATTATTCAAATTAATTACTACTACTACATAATTAAACACCGCTGTGTATGGTTTTCTATGCAAGGGGATTCAAACCAGGCCCAGAACACTAAGACAAGACATTACTTCGTGTTTAACTGCTGAAAAGCTGTGTGAAAGGACTGCCATAATAAAATATCTTTCAATAGGTCAGAACTAGGCTAGTGAAGCCGAATGCTACCCCAGAAGCCGCGGTGGCATCGTTCATCAATAAACAAGTGCATTTTTTTTATTGACCTATGCTTGTTTCGAAAAGGTACGACCAATCAAGTTTCACCGGACTTGCAAGTGCAACAACATACTTTCTATGGTGGAGATGTTCAACAATAATATATTTTACTGACCGACGACTGTTTGTTTACACACTGAGATGAGCCACTTTGCCTGCACAATGTTGCCAAACGGCATATAATTGTCTAGTCCGCACGAAGCGCAGGCGATAATTACACGATCAGTTGAATTAGAATGCGTCATTAATTAGGACACGTGCGAGGTCAGCGACCCCTTAACGAATACTATAGCTGCTATAGCTATAGCTCAAGTGATATGTAGATAGGTATATGTATAGATCAATAGTAACTAGGTATGGTATGACATATTATCGGTTGCTTTGTCATGTGATTCGTATTTGACCGTACGTACTTATTTTAAAGCCAAAATTTTATTTTATTTTAATTTATTTATTTTTTAAAATTTTAATTCGCTTATCTTAAGACAAAATAGAATATATTACATAAAATATAACTAAATTTTATTTTCTCTTATGCGTTTTCAAAGTGTCAACTAAGGTTCGTATTCGTACAATGTTCGTACTACCTTCAGCCAGATAACCTGGCGAAAACAAACTCCAATCAAAACGACCAATTTTTATATACCAGTTGCCAAGAATAGCCGATAATATTGTTTTGCAAGTAGCAATTATATAGTCAACAAATAAGACAAATAAGGCGTGTTGTACTGTAGGTACTAACTACATCTCTAGCTCTACGGCTTATCGTCCGCACACAGCGCGGCTGAACCTAAATTTAATATGTATTGTGTATTTGTGTATTGACAATGTATTCAATCATAACAATAGGTCGTAAATACACGCTAATCAATAACATTACCATATGGATTTGGTTTACAAGTACAACGGGGAACACGGGTCCACGCTTCCCAATACTTCCCATCCCATTGGAGCGGCCCCGATTCGATTCTTGGTTATTAAAATCATAATTTATTTCAAGTCCTTAAAAGTAAAAGTAAACATGTTATAATTTGATTGTTATAGACGTACCTGATCTTTCTCGTATTGACCAATGAGGAAGTGTCCTAAAAAAATCTAATTAGTCCGTCAGTTAGATTACTAATGAAAATAATGTACACGTATTTTGTTTTTCGTCTGGCAAACGAAAAATGCCGACGATACAGCACTTTGAAATTTCCAGTAACGACACGCCGCCATACAAATTGTACGAAACAAGTGACGTCATAGTACCCTTCTCATACATTTTGATTCGGTAAATCTTCGTCAAATTGAAAAAAAAAAAAAAACGTGTTAATTTTTTTTCGATAATCTAACAAAGGGATTAATTAGAATCGATTATTTTTTTCCGAGGACACTTCCCTATTCGTAAAATGACCGTTCTCAAAGTTACTATTTCTTAGACGACTAGCCCTGGAGCTATCCGAATGAAAGGTCAAAAAAAATTACCGTCGGTGGCCAAGTGGCTAGGGCCGTTTGTTTACCATTCGGAAGGCACAGATTCAATTCTTGGCACGTAACAATTTGTTTTCGATTTTCGGATTCGTATGCATCATAAGCTCTTACAGTGAAGGAAAACATCGTGAGGAAACCTGCACACACTTGCACAAAAAACATAACTTGTCTGTGAAGTTGACCATGTACAAGTCCGGTGAAGCTTGATTGATCGTACCTTTTCGACACAAGTATAGGTCAATTAAAAAAAAAAAAAAAAAAGGAGTTGACCAACTCGCACAGGGCCAGAACAGCGGCCAAGCTGATAACAGGGTACCAGGGGAACAGGCGACATATTATATGAGTTGCTAACGATAGGCCTACTTGGTCTGACAAAGAAAATGTGAAATGGTTAGTAAAAGTGGAATCTTTAATGGGATCACTGGAAATTACTATCTGTAATCGCAGTCTAGACATTGATTACAGCCCAAGGATATCAGCTAATTCTAGTTCCAACTAGACAATTTTACAGTTATGCAAAAAGTCGACTTTAAAAATTTTTTGTAGGTACTGTTTTAGATTATAGAGTAAAATAATAGTATAACAATTGTATGTTTATTTTACGCTCATAAGGTAAAAGAAACATCGTGGGAAGATCAACATACCTACGCAGGAATTCTGAGAAGCTACTTTTCCTTCGTAATATTCCTAATATTATATCAGCTTTTACCCGCTACTTTGCACTGGAAAATCTGGGAAACGACGCCATTGTGTGCACTTTACTGTGTTCAAAATAAAGTATTTTACTTACTCTATGTAGAAAATAAATAGCTTTAAATACCTCTAATACAATTTAACTGTAGTAATTTTAGATTTCCTATCATATCAAAGTAAATTCGTACACAAGCGGTTGAATTAAAAAGTGAAGTCACTTTTCCTGTAAATTATTGTTAATACATTTCATTAAAAAAAACTCATTGCCTAGCTAGCTAGCTAGTCAAGTTTAGTGGCCAATGCCTTGTCCGGCATTCGTTCAGTAGTTTCAAAGCTTTCGTCGCAATTTTCGTAATTTTACTTCCCCCTTTCCATGCCCAGTTCTTACCTGTTAGATAAGTACAGTAAGCAGCACATGCGGCTGGATACTCGCACTACGGAACTTGCTTCTACTGCTACGGAATAACGGTGCTCTCAAGATCAACATATCCAGGCGCATGTGCTGCCTACTGTACAAAATCTTTAAAGAAAAATCATGATATCAGATTTTAACAAATATAGTAAATTCTTTCACATTAATAATTTTCTATAGTTTGTTACTAGGTAAATATAAATGGCTCCGCTTCGTTTTTCCTCCTATTACCACAGAATAAAATAGTAGTGCTATTACTGAATTCTACGAACATTCCCCGTGATTTTTCTTCTTTAATATCACTTACAGGTAACTTAAGTGAGAATCGTTTCAGAGAAACGTTTGGGTAAGTAAAACATTGCAATTTTTTATGGGCTCTATTTACCGTGATTAGTTTAATTTTAGTTCAATTTCAACCAGTTTAATTTCACAGTGCATAAATACAGTACATCAATCCTAAATGTTATTACCATAGAACGTTTGCGAACGTTTTGAAGCAGGTTTTAAATAATAACGGGAATATACATTTATAAAATCGACGAGTTCTTGGGTGTTAATTTTAGAGGCTTCGCGGTGGAACTTGAGTGAATGAAACATAATTAACTACGGGAGGAACAATGTCCTGAAATTCATTTACATTTCCAATTATTACGTGAATTCACACTTCTTCCTTGTGTGTGTGTGTGTGTCTGTTGTAAAGTCATCGATATACCTCGTTAACCCTGGCTGGTGCCACACTTAATTGATTGAATGCTTTTCAAACACAAACACGACGGAGCGTGAGTTTTTCCCACAATCAGGTAATTAATTCGGCCCAAACCAAACCGAGGAAAGTCTCACAAAATGATTTTTAGTTTGAGTGGTGCCCCATCAGGATTCGAAGCCGGAACTTCCGTGATGTGACGCGAGTGTTTTACCACAGGGTTCGGGCATTCGGGGCTGTTGCCGTGTGTGAACCAGGCTTTAAACCGAACCAACTCAACTATTCTTGCATAAAAGTTACTCACTGTAAATTTAAATTCCTGGAGGACCTCTCACGAGCTGTAACTGTATATACGTACATACAATATATAAAATGGCCAGACTCAGCCATCGCTACATGTAACCATTTCTGATGGCCCGTAAATGCGTATAGATTGAAGGTGTCGAGAGCTCCCCAGACTTCGCAGGACTTCAGACTGTAATTTTTATTATTAAGTATCGTTACACCGGATTTTAATAGTAAATTAACGTACATTTGCAAGAAATGTCGTTATGGTCCTCTCCTCTTTCCAGGATAAATAAAATTGAAAAATTAAACGAACTTTACCAGCGAAAGAAATGCGCAAATTAAAAAATCTAACTAACCGTTCCACCCGTTTCCGGGAAATTCAATTGATCTTAAGTGTACGATTTCTTGTTTAGTCGGGAAACCCACCGATTCGGGTATACGATATGTTATTGTTTACTGTTGTTCTATTGTTTCGGACAACAAACAAAAAGCACATTGTTCCCTTTATTAATTTCTCAGTAAATAAGAGCAGGATCTTGTTGTTCTGAACGTTAATCATTTCATTATTGCGTGGAATTTAATTACCGCTATTTTTATTCGATAGGTACGAGTACCTATTCAACATTTCCAATAATTTAGCAATTAAATTGTTCTGTAAGCTGCGGAAGGGGATGATAGCTTTCGACCTAAATTAACAATTTATTTTCAAAAATACCTGGCATACGGCGCTGCCGTAAAATTTCACGAATTCAATTTTGATATTACATTATTAGAATATTAAGATAAAGATAAGATAAGATAAAAGTTTATCTGACAATTTATCGTTTTAATTATTACTTAAATGGATGATGGGTTTGTTATTTGTTGAAATCCGGTCAATGATTTTTTTCAGTAAGCAATACATTTTTATTAAATTTCGATTGACTAATTTATGCACCTGCTTCAATTTCTCTGCTATAGTTGGAATATTGCATATAATTTATATTCGTAGAACAATAAAGAAACTAAGTATCGTGCAGACACTGTTTACTGGTTTTCATTTAACGAGATTAATCTGCTCGAAACAGCACCTTCGAGCAGTAGTTTTTGTGTCGGGTTATCTAAGTTTGGCGAAGCTTGATATGTCAATTTTGCCCTTTCAACCCTGATCGGAACCAGTTTCGCAAAAACGTGATTGAGGAGGACTTTGTGCAGGTTAAAAAAAGGGATTGGATTCAATTACAATAATTTGTCAGTTTCGTTATGAGACTATAGTCTTACTGTAGTTATACTACTTGTTAACAGCTCATATATGTCCCCACCGAAGAATCGATCGGGAAAGGCGACCACACTGGCCCAAAGCGGGTTGGTCAACTTCACACACAACCCTAGAATTTATTCGCAGGTGTCTGGAGGTTTTCTCACGATGTTTTCTTTCACCGTAAGAGCGTCGAATATACGTACATATGATACGTCGAAAACACATTGGTACGTGCCGAAGCTCGAACCCCCAATCTTCCGAATGGAAGTCAACGGCTCTAGCCACTTGGTCGAGTTATACATGTCAACGTTAAATCGGTAGGCAATAAGCATCGTAGCACACATTGAAATGTACAATTTACTGTACATTACATTATACATGAGGAAATTAGTACAACCAATAATTCATAATCATCTACGCTGATAAAGGGCTACATATCATCGTCACAAAATTAAGACATCATTTCTTACCACTGATGAAAAAATACAAGTGTTACCAATTTGCGTGTGTTTTAATTAAATTTACGGCAAAATATACTCTTGTATACACAATTATGTGTAATGAACTACTCTCAAGCGCTCAATGTACCTACATAAAAATAGTAAACAACTTATAAGAAATGAAATCGTTAGCAATAATAAAGCAAAGTGCCATAGCGACGAGAACCGCCGGGGAAGGAATACACTTCAATCAATGAGAACTGATAAGGAGAACAAATAAGGATTTGCCAACGTGAAATATAAGAAGGCCTCTCATAGCAAGCTATAAAGCCCATTCATTGAACGGAGCTCCTATACGTAAACAAATATGACAGAGGGTAAAATCTTGTAATGGGGTAATAATAATTGCCAACTCGAACTGGTTCTAGTAATTGATGATTCAATTAACTCAATTATGATGTAAATGTATTACTGATAGCTGCTATTCGGTGAGCGATTTGTTTACATTAAAGGAACTTAATTAAAAATAATGGTATCTTAATGTCCTTTTTTATTCACTATTACACAATTTGTCACAGCTCGCAGAGATCTATAAGTTTGTGTTAATTCAAAGGTAGTGTGTGAAGTTGACCGACCCCTAATGGGCCAGCGTGGTGGACTAGGCCTGTTCATCCTGATTTCGGGGTAGGGTCGAGCCCCTCGGTGGGGACATAAATATGAGCTGTTAACTATCGGCTGAAATTATGAGGTAAGCATCTCGAATAACTGACCTGATGAGGCGAGAAGGGTGGTCGGTTGTTAGGCGCGCCCGGCGGGCCAGGCGGCGGCGGGTACCTCTGGGGGTAGGACCCTGGGGGGCAGTATCCCGCGGGTGCCTGTTGGGGACCCCCCGGGCCGCCCGTGTACGGCGGGCCTCCGTACCCTCGCGGAGGCTGCAACAAAATATGCACAAAGGTTAGTTAATTCACTCATGCCATATTTGAAACTAGCTTTCCGCCGCGGCTCCGCCCACGTTAACAGTTTTTTGTGTAGGAATGAGCCATTTTCCAGCGGTAAAAGGTAGCCTATGTTACTCAGGGTGAATGTAGCTTTCTAATGGTGAAAGAATTTTTGAAATGTGGTGCGGTGCAGTAGTTTTTGAATTTGTGAGGTAGATTAACCTCGAATCTCACACGCTAAGTGACCCTAGTGTTTTTTGATTCGATGATCCTCTTTATTTGTATAGTAGGAATTATGAATTATGATTTTCAGATATACAGGATTTATGATTAGAAACACGTTTTCTGAAAATTTATCGATTGAATATCGCGCCAAAGTAACTCTTTCTTCTTTCTTTCTTTCTTTTTCTTTCTTTCTTCTTTTATTTTCTTTCTTTCTTCTTTCTTTTTCTTTCTTCACTTTCTTCTTTCTTTCATCTTTTTTACTTCTCATAGGAAAACAGCAACGTATTAGACGTTTCAACTTGGTCGCAAGTATGGTATTCTACTTTATTAAGATCTAGTTTAGAAACAATTTTATTATGCAGTACTTTTTGTATTATATGGACAAAAACTAACTTGGCACTTACGCTGTTCACAAGACTTTAGTCGTGATGATTATACAAATACAGATTCCATCATATTTGTGCACATATAGAGGCAATGTTATATGATTAGAGAATTAACAATTTTGTATGCTGGTGTGCTAAGTCGATGTAACCTTCAGCCCACGACATATACATACGTTACAACTAGGAGCACGGGCGTCCTCTACCTGTAATATCATATAAAATAACTTTCTGCCATTAAGGTGTGTGTTGGCAGAGGGACTCAAGTTGATTGGCTTTCTATTAACCCTTGTTTGTATTACCCATCCACTTAATCGGTGCTCCATTTTATTATTTCGATAGTGGAAAAGATGTCAAACTCTTAGACAATCATTGTGCTCAGGCAGGGACTGTAACACATTTGCATTCCTTTAGTTGTCTTTCTTTAAAAATTTTAATGCGACAGCACGAGATGATTTTATCGTGTTCTTAAATTAAATCATAAGTAAGTAAAATCATTCGTGAGATAAATATCAAAAACATCATAATTACTGAAACCCAACAAATGGAAAGTATTATATTAATTGAATTTTGTGATCAAGTAAAGCATGAAATAAAAGCTGGCGTGCCAAAACAACGTACATTTAGTATTTGAATATCGAAATTTAATAACAAATGGACGTTATTATGAAATGATGGAAATGTAAATAAATGTTACATAACAGGGATTATATTTAATTTTACAAACTACACTTGCGAGCTTTAAGCCGCGTACCCACAGATGTGCGGGACAGAATCTGAGTTCATATGTTGTCTGTCCCACTGAAAGCGCAATCTATGTTATAGGCTGCATAATATGAACTCGGATTTCGTCCCGGGTCGTTCGGCAACTCGTCCCATTCGTAGTTCCAGTCCAGAAAGTTCGTTTTCCCAATAGGACGAGTTTGTTTTGGGACGAGTTGCCGAACGACCCTTCGTCCCGCAGTCTTCGCTTTCCCGCGCCTGTGGGGCCGCGCTTCAAACTGGAATCACCTAAACGGGGGGGGGGGGGGTGATCAAAATTTAAAACAAACTTAACAATTTTCATGCAATAAAATAATAGAATGTGGTATATCTCTCGGCTGATATGATGATGATGATATCATTTGAAAGGTAATTTTACTGGCTTTCGAATACTAGCAAATAAAATAATTTTATTTCCTACATAAATTTTACGAATTAGTGCATCAGGTCGAACTTGGTCATCTTCACAAACGAATAAAATAAAAACATCTTTTTTTTTATTCTTCACCGTGACCCTCTATGAGTCGGCTTTACTTGTTTTGAACAATCCCCTTCACCTCCTTAAGTTGATTCCATTTTAAAGCTCGTAAGTGTATGTATTATGCAGTCAAAATGTAAAAAGAAATACTTGTGTTTGCAATGCCTCTGAATTATAATTTGATACTCAATACTCAATTCTTTATTGTAACTATTAACAACAATATCGACACTGTAGGGCACAGCAATTTTTTTTTTATTTGAATGGGTTTATCTCTACCGTTTTAGAAAGGTGTATTTAATATTCAAAGGAACCTGCGAAAGTTTATGTAATTTGTGACTTGGCTCGTACACAACAAATTAGGTACTTAACAAAAGCAATAATGAAACGAAATCTGTTTAATTTGTAGAAAATTTCATTACTGATCTTTTTTTTATTCCGGCCGGGACCACGCCCTTGTTGTGATTCGAATTTTTCTGTGGAAATTTTATATCCGCTTTAAGTAGCTACATAATAAGTTTATATATCAGTCAGGAGTTAGCGTAAGTAAGGTCAAGATAACTCACACTAGTTAAGAGATGCGTAAAATAAGACAGGCTATTAGAGGCTGGCACAAAAACGTAGCAAACTTTCTTATAACTGCTAAAAACGTGAACCCGTAACAAAAAAAGAAAACTTTTTGAACAAACTTTCGTAATAAAATAGAAAAGAAGATAACTTTTGCCATAAATGTATTCGTTGAGTATTTACATTGAGCGTCTGATTTTTCCGTATGATATTGCGGAGAGTTGCCTACAGGCACTGTACTCTGTCATCATAAGAAAGATGGCATAATGTTTCAATTGAAACGAATAAACGAGTTCGGTGAGCATTGAAGTAAAGAAGGTGGTGAGTAAGTGACTTGAGACTCGCAGTCTGGCGCTGGCGCAAGTTACGATGATCACTGTCAAATAAACTCCCACGCCTCAACTCTCCAACGAATTTAATGAAGACGCCTATTTATTCACTTTGCAACTCGCGCTTAATAAGATTTGTGAATTTCAAACGAATGCAGAGTAAGATCAAATCATTAGCTTATACAGTCATCGCTGCAAGTCCCTACACCCTCGAAACAAAGCCTAAATAATCCGAAGAGCAAGAATGTTTGACGTAGAAAGTAATTGATTCTGCCAACAGACTCGCTAACGCCAGTATTTTCAGCTTTTATTTCGCTCTATGGTGGAAATTGAATTATTGGTGCGAGCGCTGCGGGGCCGGCAAGCGAGCGACGGGATCGGGAACGGCTTTGATAGAAGACTCCCGTCTCCCAACCGGCGACCGGCTCGCTTGCAAACGAGCCCAAGTGCAGTGCCACTGCAAGATATGAAGCATGCTCGGTAATTAGAATTACATTTTTACGAACATTGGGGTGTTTTATGGCGGATTCAATGATTTATGGGGGCGGCGTTGGTGCGGGGTCGGGTCGCGGGGGCGGCGGGGCGGCGAGGGTTGCGCAGGGCGGCGGCGCGCTATTGGCCGCCTCCGCATCGATCGCGCGACGAACTCGGAGCGGCCCGCCCGTGCCAGCCAGCCTCCACCTACGTTAATAAGTAATCATCCGACCCCGCGATACCTCAGCGAATTTTCCGGACAGAGCCGAAGTCGCCGAGACGGGCCTCGTATCTCCAGTCGGCTGGAACAAAGAGCCACCACACAGGGCGACATTCCCTATTGATTTGTGTAGTAAAATTGACCCGTAACTGGATGCGCAAAGCACCTAAGTATGCCATCGCTAGCACTTTCCTTTCTTTGGACAATGAATTCAATATCCTAATTTAAATAGATAAATATTTAGTATTGATGCGGCTGAAATATACCAAACAAAGAGCGCGCAGGAAACAGGCGTATTTATGGAGCGACCTAAAACCTGGTTCAGAAATAAAGGGGACTGAGCCGATACTGAAATACTGGAATCGAGCGCAAGTCGCTAAGTCAAACCGGAGCGAGCCGTCCCGTAAACGAGGGGATTACGAGCGCCTGACTCGATGCAAACTGCCAGGCTGTTCCAGACGAGACGCCCCGAGCCACTATATAACCGAACCTAATTTCGCATCTACACTTCGCTGATAAACAATTCGACACTTATCCTATATTAAATACATAAATCCCCAATGTCCCCAACTCATTATAGATATCAACAGAATACAAAAAAAGGTCACCCTTTGAACGGTGATACTACCTAATCCTAACTATAAATATAAATCTTAAATATAACATGTTAAATGTAAAATATTAATCCAATTAGGGGAATAAAGTAGGTGTTTCTATAAAAATATGAATAATCCTTTGTTAGGGCGATTGTGCACTACAAGGAATTTTACTGTCCGAACATCCGATTTTTTACGGTCCGAAGTGGCACGAAAAAAACGGATGATTGGCTTGTGCACTTGTCCGTCTTTTCTCGGATGATACGCCTCAGTTTGGGGTAGCTCTGTCTGTGAAACTACACGTCACCCACGCGAAATTACTCCAGAAATTATTCCGGATCCGGAATGGGGGAAAGTAAAATGTCGGACGGTAAAATTACGTATAGTGCACAAACTAGTATATAGATTACATGGCGTGCCATATCGGACCGTAAAAAATCGGACTGCCGGACAGTAAAATTCCTTGTAGTGCACAATCGCCCTTAGTCTGTTAGCTAATATCGGAGCTTTATTCGTGGGAGTTTTGTTTCATCGGATTACACTTCGTTTACTTCAAAAGGCGCTTCGGCAGCTTTGAGTGAATCGGGAGTCGGGAGTAACCATTTTACAAACAACCACATCTGCAAAACCTACTGTGGTTGGAACAGCTTTGCAACAATATAGAGCTCGGGGCAACAATATTTTCCATTTTATTGTATCAATCGGAAAGATTAGATATTGTATTGTAATATCAACCGTTCTTTTTTACTGCTATTGTGCGATTGGCAACGATGTTTTTAGCTTTGTTTTCTTCTTTATTGAACGACTTATTGCTGCGAAGGATAAAATGGTATTAAAATATTTTAATGTTACATTATCAACGTCGATGAAATATGTTCTTCACGGTAAAGATCGAAGTATGCTTAACCTCGTTTTCAAAACTAACTTATATAATAGCGTCGTAATAACGTACGAGCTAGTGAGTACAACATACGTAATGCGAGGAGCGTGGATAAGCCGGTTGGTAGTAAAATCAGCTGATAGGGTCATTGTGTCCTTAATGTAATGCACGAACAAAAAAGGAATGTTGCCGTTTTATATTGGCTACATAACGTCATTCACCTACTGTTGGCGGCGCGTGTCCATCCCGGTTTGGAAGAAGTATACTATGCTATAGAGTATGCTATAGAACACACATTCTAGTTTATGTCTTACTATATACTTAGTTATGTTTTGAAAAAAAAAAAAAAAAGAAATTATATGCCGGTTTGCAATATGTGATACAAAACGACCAAACAAAAAAATATGTATAGTAGGCCTGCGATCATCGGTGGGACAGTCTAGGCTAGTTCCGAAAATCCAAATTCAATGTTCTTTAATAATTCTAAAATGAAAAAGACTATCATGTCCTAATTCTTTTTAAACATTTTATCTAATAGCGACAAGGAGAAACAAATCTATATTATAGAGCCTGAATTCAAGAATTAGCGCCATTTTCTATACATATTTTCAAAAGACTTTAATAGTAGAATTTTTTTCATAATCTTGGAAGCGAAGTAGAAAATTGTAGTAGATGCGCAGTGCAGATTAAATCGCGGCGACGTTTCCGCAGGCCGCTCGACGCCCTGATATAATTTCCTCGAGTTCAGTGCGGTTGCAGCTCAGAGCAAATTAAAATCCTTTTCAGTAATAGATCCTATAACACCCAATTAAACGTTATTAATCTCTTCTTCTAGTACCTAGAGGAGCGTCGACATGATTTATTTTACTATAGGGTACCTACTTACGTATCTAAAATTAAATGTTTGTTAAGTTATTAAAGATGTAGAGTAGATCTAATAATACGATGTTCGAAAGTGAGAAAATAATTTTAATTGTTTGTTAATAACAAAGTTAGAGTCAAGAAAGCAGCAAGTATCAGCATCAGATATAGATAACGAACTAATAGTAACGCCGGTAGTGCCCAATATAAGCTCTATACATACATACCGTTATTACCTATAGAGTAAAAATAATAAAAAAGAGTATTTAATTATAAGAGTACAGAGAATTGTAAGTAAATAATCAGCCGTATTATTAAACTAGATGACGACAGCGTCGTAACCGTTCTCATGTCGAGGCTAGTGTGAGGAGAAGTCTAGAAATAGAACGGAAATATTTTATTTCAAGCTTATAGCAGGCAATCAAGGCCAACCACAAAGTTAGACAGGTAAGTGGCGCTCGCGCCGAGTTATCGTGCTGCAATTGCACCGAACGCGACATTGCGGCTCAGTTAGGAATGCGACCGGATTCCAATCCAGCTCGTCAGCGCCGGCCGCACTCACCCACTTACACTGCTATTATGTCATTACCAACGGCCTAAACATTAACCCCCTTACTAATAATAAATGTATGATTCTTGTGCAACGTGTACTCGCCCGCACACACACGCGATGCGATGCTAATACAAACATGAGCCGGCCAACCTAGCGCTAGTAAATTATGCCTTCAGGTGACACTTTAAGTAGAGTTAAATTTAGAATCCTTTGCCTCCATCTCTGAAAGGATCGCTACTACTAGTCCTTTTCTCAACTGTCTGAGCCGTCTAATGCACCTTGATCGGATTAAAGCTACAATAAAGCAACCAGATACTGGCTATTACAGTGCACTTTCTGCCACTTTATCCGGATATACATAGTTCTAAGAACAGCTTTAAATACCTGCTACTAATTGACTGCATAACAAATCATTTTGAATTGGAACAGTACATTTATAATTGGGAATTGCAGATGTTGTTGGTTACAAAGGTGAATGACGCTAACGCTACCCATTCCCGGGTAACCGCTTTGTTTTTGTCCGAATGTAAGCCAGGCGGTATTTATAATATACAGTGCTCATGCCGAATCAACTCGTCATTCCAACTTTAACCCTACATTTCTCGTTAACATGTGTGACGTGAGCTGGTTGTTTATTGTAATCTGTGCACTTTGAATCGTCGCAAACGACAACATCACTGCCTAGTTGTATGTATACACTGTGCAGTACTACTTTGTTGTGAATGAGTGTTCCATGAATGTGCTCCAGTAAGACAAAGTTGTAAGTTTGTACGAGGCGTTTGTACCTGTTACAATTTTAAACGCATGGTAAATATGTTACGATTCCAGTTACATACATATATTCATATGCGCGAATTTTTATTCATTGATTCGATACTTGCTTTAATAGGGTTTTTCGGGACGCATCGATTTAATCCCCACACACATATAAATACTCTTACGATAGTAAACAACGATAAATTAGAACGGTGAAAATTCTATAATATTATAAACGCGAAAGTTTGTGAGGATGAATGTTTGTCACTTTTTCACGCAAAACCTACTGAATAGGTTTTAATGAAACTTTACCATAATATAGCTTACACAACAGAATAACACATAGGCTACTTTCACCACTGGAAAATATCACATTCCCACAGGAAAAAAAAAAACAGTTAACGAGATCAGAGCTGCAGGTCGGAATGTTAGTGTCATTTTTTTTTTTATTGACCTATGCTTGTGTCGAAAAGGTACGACCGATCAAGCTTCACCGGTCGCATGAATCTAAACGAGCCTACGAAGACATTGCAACCCCTACTCTCTCGATGGGGCTGGTAAGAACTCTTGACAAAATTTATTAGATCAAATTCACAAAATCTTTACTTAGCCCTGAATTGATTCATCAATTTCCATAATTAAACGCACCTGTGGAAAAATATTTCGTACATTCGAATCTGAATTATATTATAACACAATTTTTTTTTCATACACGTGGCCTATTAGCGGTAACGAGAAAACCATGTTTACTTTAATACCTATTTATATAGAGCACCGGTGCGGCGCAGACTCACTATACAAACATTATAATATAAGTGTATCACGCATCATGGAAACTAAAACAATAATAAATTTACAAAAAGTAAACATCGTTTAGCAGAATGTTAATGACCTATGACTAATACAGCAGGTTAGTAAGTAATGTATAACGCCGGTAACACGTAACAGTGGTGGTTATGGCCAAGGGACGCATATTCGAATCATTCGAACTAATACGCATTTGATTTCTTAGTTCGATAGCTAAATTGTAGAATGTTTTGCGAATTCTTAGGACAAAATTCAAAACGTATTTCGGGATCAACATTTCTGTAACGTTTCGTATTTAGAACGCACCAAAATTAAGTTTGGCAGGTGCGATAAGTATAATTTAATAAAATAATAACTAGACTCTTGCTTGCTTCGTTAGTTCACATTTCGTTTGACGGAGGAATTTGATTACGTACTTAGGTACTAAAAGTGCAATATTGATCAATCGATAGTAAAACGGCTGAACAGATCTACATGACATTTGATTGGTATATAGACCAGACCAGACATTAGATTAATATAATAGAG
Organism: Teleiodes luculella; assembly: GCA_948473455.1. NCBI lineage: Eukaryota > Metazoa > Arthropoda > Insecta > Lepidoptera > Gelechiidae > Teleiodes > Teleiodes luculella. Next base: position 26,376,762 of record OX419582.1, on the reverse strand, counting down.
TCATTGGAAAAAATACTATCAAGTGAAAAGTTGCAAAACCATTACGGAATATCTTCAATTCTTCATATATACGGAATCTTAATTTACTTCGAGTGATTCAAAAATGAGTGTCGACTGGTGCGGGGTGCGGGCGGTGTGTACGAGCAAACATTACATAACTTTGATTGTGTTTGTAAAAAGTTGGGGATTCCCTCCACACAGCTGCAACTTACACAGACGACGTCGAACACTACCTACGCGCGTGTGCGTGTAACCTTGCCTTCCTTTACATATTAAACGCCGTCGGGCTATCCCTTCACGTATCTACAAAAAAAGGTGAACCATAACTGTATTGTTGCGAGAAAATGAATGAGATTGACTGTTATTACTATTATTACTTCATCGGACTCCTGCGAGAGCCGTCGTCGGGCGATAAAAGCGCCGCTGACCGGTTTACTTTTTTATACGAGTTCGAGTATCAACAATGGGACACTAAAACGGTATTCGTCAAAATCATCTGGTCCGGAATCCGGCACTTGTCGCCGAGTGACCACTATGGGACAAATCATTATTACAGGTAGGTACTTTTTATGACGTCACAGATCAGTGACTTTCAACAAGAAACACTGTTTTTTTATTGGTATTATCATCAACATCATATTTATAGGTCTTTCATAACGGGTCATAGTCTTAGTCGGCTAACAAGAGGCACAAACCAAAAACCATTATTGACACAAAATGATTGAGAAAAGATTCAGTGCGCATCTTAAAATGCAGCTCGTGATAGGTTGATATCTCTTAGTTGCCAACTACTACACTAAAATAAAACAACCAATGGGAAGATCGTGAAATACACAAGTTTCCATCTAGTCGAGTGGCGCAAAATGGGCTTGACATCACCTCCGCCGTCTTCGGGGAATTCATACAAAAGCTAATAATAACGTAGCATAAGTGAAGATCATAATGTATTTAGTCAAAGTTACAGTGGTGAAGATGACAAACGTATAGTAGACTGGTAGCGTTTCTTATTAATCATCATATTATGTTAGTGTTGTGGGTGCTTGTGGCGACTATAAAGCCGAGCTGTTAGTGAGCGTCGTCATGACCAGCTGTAGGTAAACACAAACGTCTGCGTATTTAATTATAAAGCGCTATTATTAGTAAGAGCATTACGTCGTGTTATGCGGTCGGTTACGGCAAGTTATTTCGGTCTGCCCCGTGAATGTCAAGCTCGCGACTAGTGCTGATCTGCAACAGGTGGATTGCATTGCACCTCGCTCGACATTACCACTGAACATTACGGCCATTATCGTAAATCGTGGCGGCCAGTTCTAATTTAACCGCTACTCCTTTAATATCGATCGCCGCCGCCGATTCGCCGAACGCCCGTCGCGGAACAACGAACGGTACGATGTTTATGCTTAAATACAAATCGACGGGTCCGAGTCAGGATGGAACCCTTTCTTTGATTTGTCCTGTGTTCCCCCCTGGCTCTAAGTTAGTTATGTCGCGATGTCACCGTTATGAGGAAATGATAAGAACAATTCGTGACGCAAACGGAAAGTTAACAAACATCAATGAATTACGCACCACAACTGATAGTGAACTGATACGATAATCTACAACAATACAGTAAGAATGTAAACAAACTGAGTGTTACTGACCTAATAAAGCGACCCCTTTTCTCAAGACTGTTCAATAAAGAACTCCCTTTAGGTACATACTATCCGGGTACATAGAGTGGCGGTCGTGACCTTTTATATAGACGTATTTCAATGTATAGGACTCTCGCCCACCGGGATTAACGAGGCAGCTTCGCTGGAGGCGGTATTATTTTATGGCCACTGCTTTAACTTTAAATAAGTTAGTTGATTGCTTTTTGTTATATTTATAACTTTAACACATTACTTAATTACGAATGAAAAGCTTTATATAAATAAACTATCAGCTTTTGTGGCTGCTTTCACATACATCTTATGTCATTTCACTAATGCCACTTCAAAGCCGCCAAATTTTATGTTTCACGATTACGCCCGTCCTTTGATTTGACTAAACCAATATTGAGCACAGTTACCGACATTCGACCGGGGCGCAGCACGGAAAATGCTCTAGCAAACATCTAATGGCCACATAGTTGCGGTTTCATTGAGGAAATATCAACAACGAGCTGTGCAAATGGTAGTTTACTGTATTGGAACGAGCGCCGCGCCGCCAATCACGCGTAGATTTTCGTCGTGAATATTATACACTTTTCACAGTATTTAAATACTATTTGTTGTGTGAATTAATTCTGTGTACCTATATTCTTTTCCGACGTCAGAGTTCGTAGAATGTCAAACAAAAGAGGGAAATCTTTTCCAGTATAAACACTTTCGCACGTCTCGGCGGGCTTTAAAACATACTTATAGATTGTGTAGATATATACGTACGGCAGTCATTTACCTCAGGCTGCGCTCAGAGCAAGGTCCTTGGCAATGGCCCCTTTTACATGCGTTATATACGTACTCTGAGTTAGTTTTAAGTTTCATTACATTGGTTACATCATGAGATCGTCTGATTGCTCACGTAGTACGTCGCACGTATTGCATGATAATTTTTATTATATTATAGTCGTATTTTTAATCGTTGCGTCGTCGTTAGATGACCTTTGTTGATAGCAAAAAATGAATTTTAGAGGATATTTTAAATGTTAACGTTAAATTATTTTGGTTACGTTAAGTTGCTTGCTTTCGAGCTCACACACCTTTGCTTGACAAGTTTTATTCACAAAAAACAGCAGCGATAGATTCAGAAGGCTACGGCAACAGCTGTCGGTGAAAACGAAACGTACATAGAACAAAATGTGCATTGTGCATAGTTTCTCGTCAGCGGTGGGAATGAGTCTGTCTAGACAGGAACACGACAGGCGACTGTTTAAATTAAGTTGAATAACGCTCGAGCACAACACGCACAGTAGTGATAACGTGCTTGACCTACACAAGCTTCCCTTGTTATTAATCCGACGTTTTGATTTGAGCCGGCGGCCGAGGAAGGGAGCCGGCTATTACGTGACGTCACCACGGTTAACGACCCCATTACAACATTCAACATATTGTATGAATGAGTGCAGACCGCGTGACGAGTGGCGGTTTTATTCGCCAAAGTGCCGATGCAAGGTGCATGCGGTGAAATCAACCGACTCTCGACTCTCGTTATGCCGCCGTGACGCGATCCTTTCGGCAAAGCAAGGTCGTTTGGCGACGTAACTTCTACGTAATTCTTTGATATGATGATATCTGTCTGTGCTACTAATCGTATTGGCACGTGTTAAGTGAAACAAAGAATATCCTTAAAAATGAGGTCTGTGAACCCCCTTTCGGTGTGAGTTAAGGCATCGTAATATGCTGATCAGCGATTTCATAATGTCACGAGTTCAATGGAATGTATAATAGACGCCGCCGGTTAATAGGTCATGATCACAAACCCACGCGATGGATGATCAAGGCTGAAGTCTGCCCCCATTATACGTAAGCAGCTCCTAGCTATTGAGTAGCGCGCATAAACTGCGAACACCGCATTTACAAAATTCACTTTACAACCTCAGATAAACACGGACGGAGGCCCATTCATCTCGTTTCATATACACGACGCTATTCCGATACGAAAGTGAGAGCGAAATTTACTCTACACGGCGAATGCAGCACCGTATATCGGACGAAAATTGAGTACGCCGTCGAACACCAGCCAGCACTCTAATTGCTAATCAGATTCCGCCGAGCGCTCAAATTTGCGAATTTGTCTGCCGGACGTAATTCCTATTTTCCATCATTTTACGCTGAATTTCACCACTGGAGCCCATTACCGGCGCATAGTTACAATACCGACGTTAACGCAGTCAATGAATGCACTTAACGCCGGAGGCAGCAATAATAGACGCGTCCATACTTTGAGTTATAAAGCGAATATCTCGAAAATGTATCTAATTATAACGTAAGCATATCACGCAGCAAATAATATACTTAGTAGGGACTATCACGAGAGTAACAAAGGAGAAAATAAGAAAAGGGATGAGGTAGAAACGACAGACATACCCACATCATACAGCTAAATCTAAATATAGCGGGCGCCGATATCAGCGGCTCGCCCTTGAACCAGCCGCACGGAAACATTTTATTATTATTACCAAGCTGTCGGCGAGCACGAGTATATCGGGTCGACGACCCCGCAGCCACGTGTCTCCTTATCGACAACTATCTAACACGATTGTGGGTAAACAACAAGCCGAGATAAATGACTAATTCCACAATGCTTGACTATTCGAACCATTCATAAATAATCAGCGTGACGTCACAGTGATTTCGATGACAATGCCCGCCTTCAAAACGAAGAACGCTTTTGAATTCGAGCGAGCGAGTTGTCATCCTACGTTCAATCAAGCACAATGTTTATCTTGTTTGATTCCGTTCGGATGGACAACACGGTTCGGTGAATGCGCCGCCAGGATCTTGCTAACTAAACCACCACCGCCGGTTGACGAATACCAAATAGTTTTCAAAACGACAACTGTGTAAATTCCTCACGTAGAAGAAAAACTATAACTATTGGTATTCACTGACAACTAGTCACCTTCACTCCCCAACGCGGTTTCCTACAAGACGCGGAGAATCGAGCAGGTCTTGGGCGCCGCTCCAAGAAAATCTGTGACGCAGCTTAGCGATGACGACGCCGGCATCAGGTCAATTCAACGACAAAATAAGAAAATCGTCAGGGTCTCTATCGCCCTGTTCGAGAGCACGCATTCGCGAATACTAATTGGAGTAATTGCAAAAAGCCATGACGATCGGAACATAAACCGGGCCGTGGGAAGTGGGCCACTTACGTCACCGGTGTTTGTTCGTGGCCAGCCTACACGGGTAGGTGGGTACATCCTTACAAATGCGTACGACCTTGTTGTGAACTCGAAAGTGTAAACAGGCACGTGCCCGATGCATTGTTTTATGGTCGCCCCCTTGCGGAATGCCGTAAACGACTCGCCCGTTGCGATTTACACGACCGAACACGACTCGTATGCCGACTGGCAACACCATAATAGTAACTTCACGAACAATCGATCGATACTCGAACTTGTTACGTAATTTCATAAAATATCTTCAATACAACTTCCATGTAAGTACGAGTGAAAATTTTCACCAATCATACATAGGACACCCTTGCTGCTGCCATAAAGAAAAATGGCGCAACAGAATTTTTATTTCGAAAATAAATTATTAACACCGTTTTTTCTGAGTATAACGGTGATTACAGCAAATTTTGTTAAAATCTGTCCAAGTGCGCCCTTTTTTCCTATGACGGAAGCCTTTTCTTTCTCCAGACGAATCATACTAGTAAAATTGACTAAAGGTCTGAGTCAACGCTACAACTATTAGTCGACCATGCCTGCCAAGTGCGGGTTGGTCAACTTAGCTCAAAAATATTATTTAAGTATTATTTAGTACTAGCTGTCATCTAAGATGTTGACAATGCAAAATTTTATTCAAATCGGTCCAACGTTCCATAGATTTGCGTGTACAAACAGTCAGACAGATAGACGGTATTTTTTTTCTAATTGTACTTCATAGCTTTAACGCGTCGGACACCGGTAGCCACTCACAAAGCTAGCGGTCCAATGGGTACACGAAACAAGTCAGATGTCATACTGATTCTGCCAATACACTTGAGATTTTAACGTAAATAATCCTATGAATGACAATAGTACATACATACCTATATTATATAATAATATATTTTAAAAACAAGCATAGTGCTAAACTGTATTGAAAAACAGAATGAATAATTAAACTATCATTTTTAAATATTAAACTTACACCCGAATTAAAAATAAGTTACTTGTTATATAAAAAAATACTGTACAATTTTATAATCAAATTGCTATTTTCTAATGAAAATTAAATCTATCAGGAATATGCCTACTATTTGTCACCAAAAGGGATGTTAGCAGCAGATATAGGGCAATTTGAAACAGGAACGGGCTGCGGTGTGTCAAATACGGCTGCCGCGCGGCGTGGCGTGCTCAGTACATTATGTATGTGCGGCGTGGAGCGACGAGCAAGCAACTGCGGCGGTCCCCCGTGCTCCAGCCGTCTTTACCCCCTTTTGGAAACGAGGCGGACGCACAAATCTCCGACGGGAAGCGAGTAGGTAATATTTGCCTACACATCAAACTTTCACTATCGCAGTGCGCTTTCGTTTGTTACTCGTATTATATATCCAGTGCCTCGCTTTGTTATTCCTCGCGGAAACTTTTTTCGCTGTCTGTTCGTGGTACGTACATTTACAGTCAGTCGTACGAATATCTAATGACTATACTTAAACGGTGAAAAACACGTGCCAAAATTTATAGCAATAGCATAGATTTAGATTAGAGAGAATAACATAGATTAGTTTAAAAAATAACGATTTTATTTTTTCAAGTTTCATAATGCACATTTAAAATTCTAAACGTTATTTAATCGATTTTAGCATAGGACGAAACGAAAGTTATCGCCTGATTTAGGTAAGTTATAATTATAACCATTACTAGCTGCCCGCCCGCGGCTTCGCTCGCATTGGTTTTCGTCTTTTCCCATAGGAATAAGATGTTTCCCAGCCTGAAAAAGTAGCCTATATCACTCTCTGCTTCTGACCTCCAATAAGTGTAACAAACACAGAAACATTACTTTCGCATTACTAACCACTCACCGTTTTTTTCCGTGCGAATGAGGTATTTTCCCGCGGTAAAAGGTAGCCTATGTCCTTCTGCAAGGTTTATTCTATCTCTGTACCTATCTATTTTATTATTACCCGCGCCAACAGTATAACATATTTTTTCGGTTAAAGTAGCCTATATCCATCCCCAAAATCTATTCTATCTCTGTAATCAAGTTTTACCAAAACACCCCTTTAGAACTACCATTTTCCCGTGGGAATGAACTATAATTGTCCTGCGGTTACAGGTGGTCTGTTACCTTCCCCAAGGCCTATTCTATCTCTGTATCAAGTTTCATCAAAACTTCTGGCCCACCTTACCAATTTTCCCGTGGGAATTAAGTATTTTCCCGCGGTAAAAGGAAGCCTTTATCCATCCCCAGAATCTTTTATATCCCTGTACCAAGTTTCATCTTAATTTTCCGGCCACGCTACTATTTTTCCCGTGGGAATGAGGTATATTACCGCGGGGTAGCCTTTATCCATCTTCAAGATCTATTCTATATCTGTTCTATATCAAGTTTCATCAAAAAAATGAGGTATTTTCCCGCGGGAATGAAGTATTTTCCCGTAGTATAAGGTATCCTATACACATCCCCAGGGTCTATTCTATCTCTGTACAAAGTTTCATCAAAACTTTCCACCCGCGCTGCCATTTTTCCCGTGGGAATGAGGAGTTTTCCCGCGGTAAAAGGTAGCCTATGTTAATTTCCAAGATTTATTCTATTATACGCCAAGCTCAGATTGATATAGATAGATATCAAGTTTCCACCCCACGGTTCCGCCCGCGCTTGCAGTCTTTCCCGTGGGAATGAGATATTTTCCCTCAGTAAAAAGCAGCCTATAAATTCTATCTTTGTACCAAGTTTCATTAACATCGGTTCAGTAGTTTCGGAGCCTATGCAATTATAAGGAATATTTTAGGTATTTTTTTACACCTTGGGTTACATTATTGAAGTTTTAGTAAGGATCCCTAATTTTTTTGAAAATAAAATGTAGCCTATGTTACTCAGGGTGAATGTAGCTTTCTAATGTTGAAAGAATTTTTGAAATCGGTTCAGTAGTTTCGGAGCCTATTCGATGCAAACAAACAAAAAAACAAACAAACAAAAAAACAATCAAACCTTTCCTCTTTATAATATTAGTATAGATTAATGGTGATAATTTATTAATTACAAAGGTAATAGTTATATTTTTGTAACCTATCTTAATATAACCACCTTAAGTCAAATTTCTGATAAATAGATATTTGCTTGGAAACACTTTCTGTCCCTTTTAAACTTACTAAAATGTAACTGCTCTTTTAATCCCCTAATAAAACAAAATTATAATTACCTACTGCCCGGTTTAAGCGATGCACGCACAACCGGGGCACACGTATTTTTGTCACCAGTTTAATTTCGCGTCTCGTGGAATAAATATACCATTGAATTTACATATTGAATGAAATAAATTTTATTTGATCAAGTAAATATACCATACAACTTGTAGTATGTAATTAATCGGACTTAATATTTTTTGCTAAAACCTCTAGCTTTTTGCTGAAATCGCGCGCATTTAGCATCGCGTTGCTTAATTAATTGGCTTCATTGCAACCATGGTCTAAGAAAACAAGGTCTAACCGTTAGGCCACGTGACTGACATAAGCCTACGTCATTTTGCGCTGTTCATCCTTGTCTATTAACACGCATTCGACAAGGATGAACAGCGCAAGATGGCGTAGGTTTGTGTCAGTCACGTGGTCTAATGGTTAGACCTTGTTTTCTTACTTAGACCATGATTGCAACATACGTCGCCTTTGTAGCAGAGAAGTGTATGTAATTACTAATTACTCGAATAAACGTAGTTCTTTGGTCACGGGCCGTGTTTCGGAGAGCTATAGATCTAGGTTTCAGTTTTAAAGCTCTGTGTTTTAAATAATATACACGAGTCTACTTGCGGACGTGTGTTTAGGTAAACAAGACAAATTGCTTTATTTTTCCCAACAACGCTTCATTTTTTTTGCGTAATTTCAATTTTGTTCTGTCATTTCCGTTGCTGTGTGAAAGACGCGGAATTGTGGAATTACAAATGTAACTAAATATTTTAATTCAATCATGTTGGCAGCTTGGCAGGCTATAACAAACATGTGACTTTTTCGACTTTTGATTATTGCCCTCTGTGATTCAAACTGTGATTCAAACAATACTCGCCAAAAATATAGAATTAATACTAAATTGATCTTTATTTATAAATTGTAGGACTATTTGTGAGACATTCGTATGAATTGTATAATTTACTAGCGACCCGCCCCGGCTCCGCACGGGAAAATGGTTATTGTGGGTTATCCTTAAGTATATTATGCATGTATTGTACATATAAACCTTCCTCTTGAATCACTCTAGCTATTAAAAAAAAACGCATCAAAATCCGTTGCGTAGTTTTAAAGATTTAAGCATACATAGGGACATAGGGACAGAGAAAGCGACTTTGTTTTATACTATGTAGTGATGCATTAAACCCAAATCAATCAATGAATACAAATAAATTAATTGTGATATCATTTTAATAATAATTATTATATAAGTTCTAGTTAATTAGGTTCACTCACATCCATCATCACACTATCAAAGGCCTAGATAAATTTCTAGTACTCAACATTGTTACAATGTTATAATCTAACTATGTCATGAAAGTGGGAAACTGGATGATGATAACCGACGCGCGCCGTCAGGACTGGCTCTAGAAATAATCAAAGAGCGTAAAGCATTTTAGTTGCTTGCTTATAGTGTGGGGTTCGAGATTAACATATTAGTATCCTAAACTAAACTAATCTGTGGGTACGTCTACCTGTTACGCTTTCACGCACAAACACCTGAACAGATTAATCAGTTCTATTTTCATTAATTTACAGTTAACTGTAAATAATATATTCTCAGTTGGGTTTGGAATACTTTAAAGAACCTTTGTGACGATCGATACACGATCGATACACAGACCTATTTGTCGGACGCGCGGCTCGCTGCCCCGACACGACAGAGAAATGGCGCGGTCGTACTGCGAGGGCATTAAGTCGATCGCAACTGCGAAAATTGCGACGCACGGGCGACACGACGCGCGGTGGACTGAAAATCATAGACATAGAGAGATGAATTGTTTAGAGCCACTTTTCGTCAATACTATTTTATAAAATGATAATTATGCGAGACTATTCGGAGTAAAATTGAACACGCTGGAATTAAAAAAAAAAATATATGTATGGAGTTTACTTGAAAAATGAGGATATCTCAGCAATCGCAAGGTTGCGGATTATATCCTTCGGTGAAAATTTAGAGGCATTTATTTATGATTTTTTTCCATACTTCATATTGTATAATATGTGATATAAGTGAGATCTTTTGGATAAAAAATATAAAAATAAATTTTTATTTCATATCTCTTTAGCCATAGTATACCTTGAATGCTTTTGATATGTGTGTATTATTATGCAATTTAGAGTAAAATAAAAAATATCCATTGATAAAACAAAAAAATATCATCAGTACGTTTTAACAAAAATTTACTATTATACTATTTAGTGTTTATTATTATTCACAATACATACACATCCTATCCTTCACATTACAGGTAACTTAGTGTTAAAATGTACTGATGATATTTTTTGCTTTTTTCGGTGGATATTTTAGATTTTTGTGCATATATCGACGGTTAAATACCATACTGCTATCTAAATTTTTGTGTTTTTTAGATTTTAATCTAGATCTACTTCACAGTTGTTGCTTCACCTTTGTTAGAAAAGCTACAATAGATTGATTGCTTTATTTAAAGATATAGGTATACCAACAACTGCTCTAAATTGATTTAAATTATCAAAAACTAAAATGACAATGTTTTTTTGCTCTCCTGTAAAGTTGACATTTTGCAGATAGTAGTATTTGGTACTTAACCGTCGATATGACATGTTTTATTCTGAATTGCACATACAATACATTACAATACAAAATACTTTATTGCCCGCAAACAAAATGTACAATACACATATATCAAAAACATTTAAGCTATAATATGGGTAAAAAAAATTAAATAAACAAAAATATATTTTTTATCCGAGAAATCGCACTTAATTCCGTTCATATTACGGATACGGTATGTCAAAAAAGCCTCTAAATATTCACCGAAGGATATAACCCGCAACTTTGCGATTGCGAGATATCCTCATTTTTCAGTTAGCTACATATAATTTTTTCTTTAAAAAATTCCAGGATGTTCAATTTTACTCTCGCATATCATTTTATAGAATAGTATTGATGGGTGGGCAGATTCTATTTCAAGGGAAAAAAGTGACTCTTAACAATTCATCTCTCTATGTCTATGAAAAGCGATTTTTAGCCCACCGTGCAACGCGCCTTTCGCCATACAACAGAAGGGTTCTATCCACACATATGGAGTTGATTGGTTTAAAAGTAGTGCAGTTAAAACTGGAGTCCTCCAAGTCTTCTTATTTAGGACTCGGTGGTCTTTTTACAAGGCTCGCCTCGTTTGAACAGGACTCCATTGCACGAACACTTCGAGTTTGTTGAGTCGCCGAGCCTGAGCTCGAGTCTCTTATTGCGGCGAATCTTGCGCTTGCCGTGCCTTTTGAGCTATTCGCCTTTTATTTAGCAATGTTGACTTAACACTGTTATTTTAAAAGCTGTTGACATGTAGTTTGCTATGATGATTGATAGTGAGGTCCATTTGCCGTGCTCTGGCTTATTGATGAATGTTTGCAATTTTAGTCCTTCTTTTCCATTAAATAAAGCAATGTCTGGCTGGTCAAGGATGTTGGTCAACTTAGGAAACCTGATTACGTCACATCTCTTAGCTTATTTGTCCCTGTCCCCCATCCATGAAATGGTAAAGTGACTCCTCCATTATGGCGTATAATATATATTATTGTCTGAAATATAAGACCTATAAGACTTACCAAATCAAGCCCACAATGCCGCCGTCTCATAAATAAGGCTAATGTTTTGACTGTTTTGATACAGTTTTTGTTTCTATGGCTGGCGGTGGGAGCAAGTTCTTAGAAAATATGCTTGGCGGTTAAAAGGTTAAATAAGATAAGTAATAATAGTTAGAGAGCCCACGACCAAGATTTTTGTCTCATAGCAATACGGCCAAAACCGCATCAAATCGATAGATACGATTATCCTGAACTCGAAAATACCAATATCAGACATTTTCCGCGTAGCGTTTGATCTGACCGAATTTTCAAAATTGTCAAAGAATTTTACCGAACTGCATCATAGCAATATGTCTGATTTGCAGACTGTAGTTGAATGATAGTTCTGAGATACCGGAAACATATTTTTCAGACGTTAGTGGTGTAGCGCAAACCCGTAAAATCACTTAAAAAAATTAAAAATGAGACAAAAAAAATGTCTCATAGCAATATGTCTGAAAATCTTTTTTATTAGTAAATTTTGGTTATTTGATGCGAACAAAACAATTTTCAGACGGAAATGTGAACGCATTAAATTTTGAGACCGTTTTGAAAATGTTAACAAATTTTACCGATCGGTATCATAGCAATATGTCTGAAAATTGTTGGACATGATAAAATAAGTTGTCCACATGTGCAAAAAATTTATATCAGACAAATTAAGTGTAGCACCTTCTTTATCAGACTTTTGGTAGAGATTTTTGGGAGTATATGCTACACTTAAAGTGTCTGAAAACAGGTTTTTGGTAATCCTGGCAGCAATACGAAAAGTTTTAAAAAAATATTATCCGTATTGCTATAATACAGGTCGGCTAAATTTGTTGACATTTTCAAAAATGCGCTCAGGCTATATGCTACGCGCAAAATGTCTGAAAACAAACTTTTTCGTAATACAATTATAAAATCTATGTACATTTTCACTATCAGACGTATTGCTATAATACCGACTGCCTTTTTTTTTTGACACAGCAGAAATGGCCTCCCACGCAGTTGCTACACTTTCGACCGTTACTACATACCTAGTCGGGTTCAGAATCATACAATCTAACGATTTTATAGGGTTTTTGCCGTATTGCTATGAGACATGGTTTTGGTCGTGGGCTCTCGTACTATAAATGAAAGTCAATAAGAAAGATTGACAAAAATCCAGGTTAAAGTTTCGGAGATATGCATGGACAAACATACATGCATAACATATATCTAGATTAATTTTGTATATTTGTTCGTAGTTAACAGATCATCACTATGGAAATATATTTTAGTTTTGACAATATTACATATACATATAATTGAGAACCTCCTTTTTTGAAGTCTGTAAGAAGGGTGAAATAAAACACATGGGGAGGAAAGTTAACGTATAAAGAAGTACAAAATCAACATTTTCAAAAAAGTTTAAGAAATTATTTTCATTTACTCTTATTCGGCTGAAATCATGATGATGATAACTCTTAATGAATTTTAACATTTTCATTAAACTAAAGAACTTGAATATAGTCTGCTTAATTGATATTAAAATTTACATAAAATGATTTGAATAGGCTCATAGTTTCTCATGAAATCAATAATGATGATAGCTAATATTTTTCTCAACTCTAATTTATATTTTGGAACTGTGCAAATAGTGTGAAGCACTTTTACAAACTATGGATAACCTATTAAGGCTTATATACTCTGACTGTTGCACTTGGTTACTTAACTTACCAACAACATGACTAAAAAAGACGGATCATATCAATTCATCGAGTTAATTGTACCATGTACTTATGTACTGACTGAACATAATAATTATGTTACAAACAACAACATTGTCATTTATATTATAAACTACAGGAAAAAAATATTTTTAGGGTGAGTCCAAATACAACGCAGGGGTAGCAAAGGGACAAGGTAACTTACTATAAAAATATTAAATATTTAGAGTAAAGCAGATAGATTGCTTCAAAAACTAATTGAATTGCTTGTCAATTTATAGTGCAATGTCTCTGAAAACATGTTGCTATTTACATTTTTTATTATATCTATTATCTAATTATTAAATTAATATCAAGTGAACTGTATAACTCAAACTTACAGCCCTATGCTTTTTAATATAACATGTGGATATTACACTTATAGTAATTCCAAACAAAACCTAAGAAATCATGTAGAAAACACAACATTTTGAGGTCATACCGAATATTGTTACAGAAAGAAACAGGTATGCATCCAAAAGCATGAAGTCAATCGTTTGTAAGGTACCTAGTTATTTATGTTTCAGCACAAGTTGGATAAGCTAAATTCTAACAAAGTTTAAATAGCAGAATACAGCTAAGTGGGTTATCAAGCTCTAAATAACATTATTGAATTTGAGGAACACTAATTGGAAAATTGAGGTTATGGTAAGAGTATATTGAGACTTACCGTTGAATTTCTATAAGGGCTTCCTTGAGGACTGTATGGTTGCATCTGTCTCGGCGGCGGCCAACCCGGCGCTCCCCCGTATCCCGCCGGCGGCTGTTCGTAGCTGTTAGGGTAGCGGTGTGGCGCCGCGCCGCTGGATTGCAGTAGCGAGTTTAGCGTCGGCGTAGGCCCTGGCGCCTGCGACCCCGGCTGTCCTTGGAAGAAACGCTGCTGCTGAGGTGGCGGTGGTCGTGGTTTGCCCGGAAACCCCGGCCTCGCCGCATAGTAAGGGTCACCGCCGGCTTCCGGGTATCGATATTGGCCATACTGCTCAGGCCCCGGCCGCTCGCCGCTCCGATCATGGCCGGGCGCCTCGCTGCCGTCGCGTGGTAGCCCCGAGTCGGCCGACATCGGCGACTTACTCTTTGTGTTCACGACGCCATCGGGCGGAACGCGCCCGACCGTTTTATCGGTCCCATTTTGTAATAACACGTTCCGAGATTCACTGAGCGGTTCCGAGGGACTCTGTTCAACGTTCGTTTCGCTGCGCTGTGTCTCTGCTTGCGTCGCAGCCATGTTCCCCTGGTGGCGGTTATCCCTTGCACACTCTTCACGATCGACCGGCTAGCTTACGTTATATCGAAATCGGGCGTCGGATAGCAAAACCGCGACGCGGACACTTCCATTACTAATAAACTAAACAAATCCGTCACTATTTTAATGCAGAACGGACGAAAAATCGTTCACCGACGGAGTACACACATCGATCACATATCTACTCTATTGGCGTAAACGAGGTTATGGAAAAGGTTACATAGCTAGCAGGCGCTTTTGTCACGTTATACAGTCGTACATTTCCTATCACAAGCACATTTGTACCACTGGGGATGCAATCACTCATTAGATACCATATTACGAAGTTTATAAACTAAGAAAATACTTTAAAACAGAACAATAGATTGACGAAACTCTCACAATTATTGGCGTCCGCCATTATACGGACTTGCTTGAATTTCTACAGCAACAGCGCTTGACGACGCTTTTGCCTATGTTCACTTCGGTCATAAAAAAATAAAAATGCGAGTTCTTGGTTGTTATAAAGCAGGCTATAAGAAGATCAAATATTAATCTATGTTCTAAAATGACGAAAATTATGTTCTATCTAATAAATTATATCGCAATAAAAATCGAATTGTAATTTTATCGTGTTTACAAATTCGTTCTCAATCCGACCACGTAGATACGACAGTAATACCAACATAACCAACAAGTTTTGACCGACAAGTTCCGGTGGCGCCAAGGCATCAGTTGCTAGCTTCAGTCAGTGATTTAGATTCTCTTCATAATATTTCTAATCTTGCCAAATTTTGCATACTTTATTTAACAAAAGGGTTATATTTAATTATTAAACATAGCGTTTAAATAAAAATGCTTAAAGTGATATGAATAAAAAACACAGTTTAAAAAGTAATGATTTGATATAGTGTTAATTAGTACCAACTTGACAAAACACCGCATAAGTGTGACCAGTATGAATTTTTTTTGTTTAATATCAGTTAATTTTAACGTTTGATGGAACCTTCACTGATACTGTGTGAAAACAAACTGGAATAAAATAACAAATAACTCATAAAACATGATTATTATGTTTATTCGCTCAATTATTTAATATTTTCCATATATGTAATTTCGAAGGAGGATAAGTCACGACTGCGAAGTGCGCTTTTCTCATAGAGGTAAAAAAATACTCTGGCCTCACCAGAGAGGTGGTAAAATCACTAAAACCTACTTCTAATAAATTATAGATGATATATAGCTTCCATAAAAATAATTAAACATCAGAGAGAAAGAGTAGATTTACTCAGAGTGATTTATCACCCAAAGAAGTAATTTGGGTAAGAGTAATAATGGATTCAAGCATTACCATTTCAGAATTTAATTAGTTAGCATTACAATAGTAATTTGACGAACTACATATCCACTTTAGTTTATACAATACAAGTATTTTACTTATTAAAAATTTTTGCTGGTAAGTATAACCAATTTTATCCAATCTTATTATAAATATACCTAGACCTATTATGTACTAAAACATAACAAACCTTAGTTTTTACCTTACTTAGATATAAACTATTTTTTCCTTATTTTCTAAGAAAAATATAATACAATTAATGGATGGCCATACACGTAAATAATCCCCCAGTTTATGGGTAATCCTTTATACGGGCTACACGCGTCTGCCTTGTATGCCGAACAGAGCGAGACGCAGTTATGAGCTAGAGTGAGCGCGGTGATTTGTATCTCATTCTAACGCATAACTGCGTCTCTCTCTATTTGGCAGACTCTGCACGCGTGTGGATGCGGCTTTATAGGTGTGGCCGCGCGCTCCCAAAAAGTCTTGCCGCCTTGTTTTGTCACAGGAAGGAAGACGAAACTTTTGGGAGTGCGGCCATACCTATAAAGGTTTACCCATAAACGGGGAGATAATATACGTGTATAGTTCGATAATTACTATGCGTGCCAAATAAGAATAGGACTGACGCCATCTTGAATTGACAGTCCCTCAAGTGTCAATTCAAGATGGCGTCAGTCCTATTCTTATTTGGCACGCATAGTATATTAGATTTTTCTTAGAAAATATGATAAAAATAAATAGTATATACATAAAACGTGTTTGAACGCGCAGTTACTTCAGTAAGATTCGATATCTACATCACAAAATTAGTGCATAGGTGTTAGTTATACTGAAATATGTAAATATTAATTTAAATACACATATAAATATAAAGCACGACCAGAGAAATAAAAAACCGCGCCAAATTATGGAATTTCAAGAATTTTATTACGGAAATTGTGATCATACATAAGCATAAAAAATATACGTGGCGCCCCCAGCGCGGTTTTTTATTTTTTTGGTGAGGCATACGGCCTACCTACCTACTTACTATGCTGTTTCTTCCAAGTGTACCTACTCATTTCGACAAACTACAGGAAGGGAGGGGACAGCTATACTTAAGCTCATTCATATTGGCGCAGAGCTCCTTTGAAATTCAGCACTATGGCGAGGTATTTTATTTTAATGGGCGAGCTTTAAAAAGCGAAAAAATAAGAAAATTTTGTATTATGCGTGCCAAATAAGAATAGGATCGCGTTTTCAGCTAACGTCACGAGACAAATGTCACCAAATGTCGAATTATCAGCAAAAAAATGTAATAATTATGATATATATAATAAATGATTTCAATAAATTAAATCATAAAGATAACGCAACAATAAGCAAAATAGTAATATTATTACTACTGGTCACACCGATAGACGCGTCTATGTTATTAGATTATGTGTATTTACGTGTTTTTAATGCATACCTGCATCTAAATTATTAATTAAAAGTGATTTTATTCTTTATTAGTTTTTTTTGCACACCTTACACTACACAAATGACGTTTGCGCGTGTCAAGTCCGGTGAAGCTTGATTGGTCGTACCTTTTCGATACAAGCAGAGGTCAAAAAAAAAAAGACGTTTGCGCATTGCAGAGCAAGATGGCGTCTATTGTGTGTGGCCACGTGTGGCGTCAGTCCTATTCTTATTTGGCATGCATTAGTAAATTGCGATAAAAAGTAGGGAGCTCCAAAAAGCTTAAGTCGGCAAACATCTACTAGATCATGAATGATCATCATAAAGGTACAGTTACACATGCTTATAAAACGTCATGCTTATTAACATGCTTAAAGCGAGTATGCTCTTTGAACTGACACATTTGCTTATGTTTAGCATGCTTCTTTTAAGCAAACTTTTAAAAAAACATGCTCAAAGCAAACGATTGAACACACATGCTAATTGAGCACAGGCTAGATTTCGGTATCGTCATTGTAGCAAGTTCTCTGTCAGTGTCAGTGCGTGAAAAATGGAAATCCAAGTGGCCCTCTCCAGAAAATTGAATAGAATAACCATTTTGATTGCAATACAAAGTGTCCAAAAACTTGATGCAAACGAAGGATCGATACTAGCATGCTCAATAAGCAAACCTGTTCACACGTGCTAAAAGCACCCCCCCTTCCACCCGCGCTGCAGGTAGCATGCCCAAAAATCGCACGACTGTCGATTTTTGAGCAAACTCGAAATTAGCATGCTCATAACTAGCAATGCTTCAATACACATGCTACTAGGTAGCAACTGCTCAATAGTGGCATGCTTTCGTGCTACTAATGAGCATGTGTAACTGTACCTTTAATTCATGATAGGTTTTTTTTATTAAACGAGATATATTTTATTTACAATTTGTAAGCAGTGTATGGCAATAGTACTGGCAGCCCTAATATACTAAGAAAAAAAAAGTTGCTGGAGCTGGACTGGAGGTCGTTTGGCGCGCGGCTGCGATAATAATTGTCTCTCCGGTTATGTTATGGCAAATTATTAAAATAAAATATTAGTTCTTCAATAACTATGGCAAAAAATGAACAGTCCGCTGTTTCAAAAACAGAATTTCTGAATTATTACCTTTCTTGTTGCCCCTTTCTCGTTTTTTTTAATTTAAAACTATCCTGTCGAACGATCCAAAAATGCCGTTTGTCGTTAGACGAGCGGGCGTATAGGTAAACAGTAGACTAAAATCGGAGCGAACTTAACGACACCACGCGACACAGCCGTTGAAGCACCCTGCATCATGCTTTTCGATTCTTCGTGGTGGTTGGTGGCACGAAGAAATAGTAGGTACTTACGGACGGAAACTAAAAAAGTTTTTACATATGATATTACAATCAAGAAAGAGCATGCTAACCTTTTAACCGCCAAGCATAGGTATTTTCTAAGAACTAGCTCCCACCGCCAGCTATAGAAACAAAATCTGTATCAATCAGTCAATAAGTCTTACGAGACGACGACGGCGGCGGCGTTGTGAGCTCGATTTGGTAAGTCTGAGACCATGGCGGTTAAAAGGTTAAACTTTCTATTCGTTCGAGATATTTCTTGTTTTACTTATTATTTCCAAGGACGTTAGAATAAGTAAATTTTGATTTTACTAATTCAAAAACGTAGGTCATTTATTTTTTCATAAGATTTAATTATTAATTTTACTGTTCCATCGATCTAGCTTAGCCTGCCTGTAGGTACAAATGCGTATACATCTATCTTTTCTAAAGCCTGACTAAAGAAATAAGAAACCTGCTCTGGGGGCGCCACGTGTATATTTTTACGACTATGGCAACAATTTCCCTTATAAAATTAGTTCCATTGAAATTCCGCAATATGGCGAGGTGTCACATTTCTTTGGTCGGGCTAAGCATGTCGGCTCTCAAAGTGTTTGTTCTGTGTCACATCTCACGATGGATGATGGTTGTCTAATGAAGTTTTTAGTGGTGATAATAATAAAAATAATGATAATAATTATGATGATGATATTAATAATAATGTATTTTATGGAAAGTATGTTTTATGATTTTTTATCTCGATTTATTCTTGGTTTATTCCAGAGGTGGGAAAAACGCGCTTTGCTCTTGATTAGATACATTATTCTGAGGTTTATTGTCTTTCAATTATAAATTATGTCATGATGCCAAGTCTCTATAATATATTCATCAAAATCGGGCGGGGTACAAATAAAACGCATTCATTGAATTTAAAACATTTTCTTTTGTTATAGGTACAATCTTGGTACAATATTAGTTTTAACATGATTGCAAATTAATAAACTGTCAAAATGAATAAAAACTTTACAAGAAAACTTACGCGTTGCAGTTAAACAAAAATAATGTATGGGTGAGCCGATCCGCTTAGAGAACATTGATAATCATCAGTTTTTATTATTTGGTCAGTTTTCTCTTTCGCCTATATTTTGTTTGGATTTACCGGCTAACATCGATCTAGAGTACACGCTGATTAATAAACCTTACAGAGCTTGACTTGAGCGCAACAATATAGCATGGAATCTCTTTTTGAGAGGCTACTCTGACCCGCCGCTTGTACCGCGAAGCCGAAGAGAGATTGGAAGAGCCGCTTCAAGCGAAGCGGCTCTTCCAATCTCTCTGACTCTGACTGACTATGACGTTTAATAATCAAGCATTACTCAAGCGGTATCGAATTTAATCCAAACTTTAATATTGAATATTGAGCTTGTATGTGCAATCCGGCACCGAACGTCCAATTCCGCGAACGCCCACTTCCCTCAACGTGTTCTCAACAAAATATTCAATTTACAAAAATATTACGATTTTTAATTAAATATATTTTCTGACACATGCATTTGTAAAATGTATGTATAAAGTTTAAACATTACGATCAATGATACACAATCGGTTATGAAACAGTGAAAATGTATTGAACGAATTGCACAATAGTTTGGGCATGTTTAATTTTTTATATACAACATTTTTTTTTTCTGAAAGTTTAGTTCATCGATCAATTCACTTCAATTTGTGTCATATTCATTTTTATTAGTCCGCTCTGAATGCAAGTACAAATTTTCTTTACAACGCAACATTAAAGCCGATTCTGACAGACTGTAATATTAGCATATTTTTGTTTTGATCCTAAACTTGGCTGATTTTGTTAGGAATTACTACCTACCTATTAATGATTTTGTAACAAAAAAATAAACATACCCAATTGTTAAATAAAAACGTACAATGAACATCTATATACAGACAAGCTCGTGAGTGTACGGAATGCACCTATTCATTTCTACATGGACTCATACATAAGAATTTTGATTAAATTACATCAATAGGAATATAATTTCGGCACACTATATACAATAACATAAAAATAATTTAGATCATGGTCTATTTTCATTGATCATATTCGTTAAAAATTAAGACATAATTCTCACAGGTTTATTATTTATTAAATTTGTTTATTATTTCTAATGTATGAAATCAAGTATAAAGATAAAATTTATAAATTAGTTATGGCATAAAAATATCTTAGTTAAAATTGTAACACTAATTTAATCTAATTTAAGTACAAAAAATACGGCAAAATCATTGACATAATAACAGATCTGACTAAAACTGTCTCAAACTGCACATCTGTGACTGCTATGCGGCTTTGTTGTGTATTTGGATAATATTTGTGCCTACTGAATTTAAATATGAAACAACCAAAACAACACTTACATCAATTCCCTACTTTATCAATGTCAATGAGAATATTTATATTCGTTTATTTCTCACTTTACATGATATGATATAAAATATATACATAAAATTTTACAATTTGTACCTCTCAAGCTTATCATACATAACACGACAAAAAGAACAGGCAATAAATGAGTAGTTTATTGGCAAGGCAACACTGCTCAATTTTAGGGCAATCATGAATTAATGAATTGAATTAGACTGAAAGGACTTGGATCCAGGCCAGAAAAAAAAATTAGGCTAATCAATGCCACTTCCGGTGGTACAAACACGAATTCACCACCGATCATCGTCAGCGGTTGGTGATGCAGTGATGCCCGAAGCAATTGACTTATTACAATTTTTATATTACATACTCTTTTGTGTCATATTTTAGAGCGATCGATACGTATTTTGTTAAAACGGGAAAGGCGTAATGTATTCAATAACTGGTAAACAAAGCAAACTAATTGGTAAGCTCTTATAGCACAATAATAATTTCACTTTTACTGTGTAATGCCATTGACTTTTATATTTGTTGGGGCAGGAGTAAATAATATTTATTTCTGAGACCCAACTGCAGAATGTTGAAATTGTGAATATGAAAAAAACTCTAAGAGTTGTAAATTTCGTTTTAAGTTTGAATATCTTTTTTAAAGATAAGTTGCATTTTGATATTTTGTTATAATTGCAATTGGAAAAATATGTTAAATTGTATTAGTATCTAATCTATGTATATAACCTTATTTACATATAATCCCATTAAGGAATGTTTACACAATTTTTTATTAGTATGATTTTATACTAAAAATATATTACAATTTGGATATGCCACTATTGGAGCGTGCGCTGTCCTTACACACGCCCGTATACTTTTCATTTACATTAATACTGAAGTAATTCAGTCCAAACGTTGCTCCGAGTGTAACACTATAAGGCATTATTTAGTTTCACTGAGTTTAGTGGTCGGGCTAAGAGACACCTCTCGTTATAAACGAATGTCATCAAAAATGTAAACAATCTTGATTTAAATCTAAAAAACGTACCTACTTATTCAATCCGTAAATACGTGGCAAAACTCAAGTGTAGTTTTTAAAAAGTCCTTTAGCCGACCACATCTGTTAAACGTAATGTAAAACAAAACCTGAGAGTAATTAGGGTTTTCACCCTAGTTTTTAAAAACCCTAATTAAATAATCATTTAAGAAGAAAATTCAGCCGTGATCGATTGATGTAGTAATTAAGTATTCGTCAACGACGCAGGAAGCCGCTTTTATAACAAACAAATTGTATATTTACATTATATAATTCTGTAAGTGATCATTTTATTCTACTTAACTGCCGACTTAAATGTACACCAAGTTTATCATAATAATTATTATATACCCCTTTTCAAATAAACTTATAGACAACCGATAGAAAAATATGCGCTCTTAACAGTCAATTGAACGTGACGCGCCAGCAAATATAATTTTGTCATCGTTTGTACGTTTATTTGGAAAACGATATTATAACATCTATGTGTTTTAAGTTGTTTGTGAAACATCTATTAAAGTAGGTACCTACTTACAAATAACTAACTTTGAAATTTTAACAAATATTTTGTAAATAAATGCTTTAAAAATGTATTTAAAAATCACTTGTTTATAAATTGCAATATATTTACCAATACAACTGTTGTGCAAAACTAATAGTGACGAGGTTACTCGGTGAGACGACAATGAAATGTTAACACACTAAAAATAAGTCGTATGGTGTGACTCATTGTCAACCAAACTAACTAAAAACTAGGTGATGTCCGCAAGCATATGGCTAAGGATTTGTTAATTTGGAGATGAAGTTGTAACAGGATTGATATTGATACGGCAATTTAGACATGAAGGCTCATTTTAGCCCTTTACTTTACTTTCGTAGGTAAACGGACACGTCACCCAAAGGAACATACCCACCACTGTGGGTATGTTCCTTTGTTGTTTTAACTTACCGCATCGTCTTTTACTTTATCTTAACTGTTGATCCCAGCCGACTATAAATTCAATTTAAAAATAATATACTCGTATGAAGGCTCATTTATTTATCCCTTTACTTTACTTTCGTAGGTAAACGGACACGTCAGTGGTGGGATGTTCCTTTTAACTTACCGCATCGTCTTTTACTTTATATTAACTGTTGATCCGAGCCGACTATAAAGTCAATTTAAAAATAATATACTCGTATGAAAGCTCATTTTATCCCTTTACTTTCCTTTTGTAGGTAAACGGACACGTCAGTGGTGGGATGTTCCTTTTAACTTACCGCATCGTCATTTACTTTATATTAACTGTTGATCCCAGCCGACTATAAAGTCAATTTAAAAATAATATACTCGTATGAAGGCTCATTTATTTATCCCTTTACTTTACTTTCGTAGGTAAACGGACACGTCAGTGGTGGGATGTTCCTTTTAACTTACCGCATCGTCTTTTACTTAATATTAACTGTTGACCCCATCTTCTCGGCCGAGAGAAAAGGCTTTCTGCGTTGCGAACACGCTTGAGTTGACTACGTGTAGTGTCTTTGTTTTGAATTAGCCATGTGCCAGCGGGAGGATGTATTTATTATTATAGTATTATTAAATAATGAATGTTTATCAGGAGGATCCGAACTCCGCCATCCAGTGCAGGTATTTCTGTATATCGCCCTTGGATACGGACTTGTTGCATTTGCTGATGGCCTCGAGGAAATCTTGCTTAGTCACTGGCAGGTCCAATTCTTCTTTCGCCAGCTGTTTTATTTGCTCCGGTTTCAAACCGGCGATTTTACGACGCATTGACATCATTGAAGCGTCTCTGCGAATGTACACGTAAAATATAGTACATCGAAGTAGTAAAGAATATGTTTGATTTAGTACCTATTCATGGTAAAATGCGAATGTAGAATTACTCTGGGCGCACACGACCGGTTTTTTTTCAGAACGGAATGCAGATTCATCGCGTCCACACTAAGCGAGTTGTATGGGGCACGCAACACGCGGCTCGCCTCGCCCGAGCAGCTCGCTTGGTGTGTACTGAATAGGGATGTTGATTGTATTCAAAATAAATTATCTTACACTATGTAGGAAATAAAATATCTGAAATTACTCTAGTATAACTTATGAAGGGCGATTTTTGCCAATTTTATCTGTTATTGCAATTCAAAATAAAAATCGTACAAAAACAACAATACAAGCTTGTGACGTCATTAGCTAGTATTCCCTTTAATTTTTCATACAAAATAAAATTTTTGACATTTGATAAAAAGAAGCTCTTTTGACTAGCTAGTCAACATCCCGATTCCGACCGGAAAAAAACTTGACGTGTGCGCCTCGGCTCAGAAACCGTTTATAAAGGCAAACATCGTGATCTTTCACGCATATGCGTGCGTAGAAATTAAAGGTTTATATTCAACTCACATTGAGTTAGCGCGATCAATGCAATTCAGAGTAGTCTTGAGCCCCTGGTGGGGCCGATATTAGCTACAAAACGAGCACGTTATAGAAAAACGTACCTGCAAACATTAGTGATATCCGCGCCGGAATATCCGTCAAGTTTCTTCGCAATGGAAGTGAGATCGACGGTGGGGTCAATTTTGACCTCCCTGAGGTTGATCTGGAGTAACGCTTCGCGACCCTCCTGGGTCGGCAGCGGTATGTAGATGCGCTTCTCAAGCCGCCGCCGGAGCGCTTCGTCTATGTCCCAGGGGAAGTTGGTAGCCGCCAACACCATCACCACCTGGCCACAGAAAAAAATAGTACTGTAACGAGGTGCATTGCATGTCACCTCGTTGCCTCATCCTCATCTCATTTACCATTTTCGTCTAAATTCGAATATATTTAATTTTGGAATTCAGTCGACAATCACCCGTCACTTCATTCATTTTTTTATTCACTTTTCTCTCACCTCTCGGCCATAGCCCCACCCCACGCCCCGCACACCGCAGGCGCCGCGGGACTACCAGGGGTGTTCGGGGGTGTTTTACATAGCACCTAGCGCCATTGACTTGTAGTTGATATTCAGTTGTTTTTCAGAAAGAGCCTAGTGACCTGGGGTTCGTAATAAATACAACACTGTTACATCACACTAATATTATAAAGGTGAAAGTGTGTGTGTATGTTTGTTACTTCTTCACGTCTATACGGCTGGAGCGATTTTAATGAAATTTGGTATAGAATTAGCTGATACCTTGGATTAAGACATAGGCTACCATTTATCGCGGGAAAATAAAAGCTGGCGGTGCCGCGGGGCGGGAAGCTAGTGCACGATAAATGCGATCAATAGGTAGTTTCCTGGCCAGGGAAATGGACTTTTTTAAACATAAAACATTTTATCACGGAGAATTATGATAGCAGCAAAAAAAAACTTATTAAAAAAATATATGAGTAAAGAATGTGAAGTTGGTTAAAAAGATGCGATCCTGTGAAGTTTGTTTAGCAGGTTCTTCTCCACAGCAGCGTACACATAGCGCGAACCTGCCAGTTCTGTTCTTGCAATAGATTTTTTTTATAGACATATTAAGCCATTTGATGTAACTACACTATAAGAATTCGACTGAGTGATATGAGGCAAACATGTACACTAGGGATGCGCGATTTTTGCCTTTGAATCGATTTTCTGGATCGTAATGGATCGTAAGCCTTTGAATCGATTCATGGATCGGATCGTATGCTCTTGAATCGATCTCTCAAAAATCGATCCAAAAATCAAATCATAATTTTTATTATTAAATTATTATGCAGTCGACCCTGCAGAGGCGAGAGTTGAGCTTTGGCGGAATAGTGTCTCCCTCCCTAACCCATTTGTCCCGATAGCTGAGGGTCTCCCCCCTGGTTATAAACAGCCATGGTCTGAAACCCCTCAACAGACTCCGGACCCAGGTGGGTCGGACTAGGGATAACTTATACCGATGGGGTTTCATAGGGGACTCTAACTTGGAGTGTAGGTGTGGTATGGTTCCCCAGAAAATGGACCATCTCATTAGCTGCCCATCTTGTCCTGTCACCTGTACGCGAGAGGACTTGATGAAGGCTACTGACGACGCTATTCGTGTGGCTGGTTTTTGGGCCGAGACTGTCTGAGTTTGCTGTCGACTCGAAAAGAAGAAGAAGATTATTATTTTTATGATACAGAGACATATTTTTCAGTTTTTCCAATAACATACTGGATTTTATGGGTGGTATCATCGGTAAAATCACGATAGCACAATTATTTTTACACAAACGGTTAAACTTATACCTACGGCACAAGCGACCAACGCGAAATAAAAACAATGAGGATTTTTTAGAACTACTTGCATGATGTTACATTGTTTTTATAACTAGCTTTGCTTTATAATATAAACAATGCGGACTAATGACGTCAATATAGTGTCGTTATTCGTTTGAAATTGATCTTTATTCATTTTTTATTATAAAAATAACAAATTAGTACACTGTACGTGAATACGATCCAAGGGATTATATCTACCTTACTTGTGAATCGATCCGAATAAAGATCGTATTGAAGTGAATCGATTCAAAAAATCGCTAGATCGTATTCTCTTGAATCGATTTTCATAAAAATCGAATCGTAGTGCGCATCCCTAATGTACACTAAGAGATGTACCACAATTACCTACAACAGAATTTTACACGTAATATATGGAACTTTAAACCTTGACTTCATATAGGATAGAAAAAAAGCAAGAAAATTTATTCATACTTCGTGTCGTATCTACCTACATATTTGTTGTATTCATTCATAGTTTAAAAATGGCTACTACTTTCTTCTTATTTTTTTCAATGCTATGTGAATGATATAAATTATTACTTATGTATTATCTTTCAGTATTTTATGTATTTCCATTAGTATCTAGTCTATTTCCATTATTGAATTGCCTCAACCCGGTCATTCTTTTCCGTGCGCTATTTACCACCTAAAGGTTGCCTGGCAGAGATTACCTTACCTTAGCAATAAGGCCGCCTTTTGACTCTTTTATTTGTTTTAAAAATGGTTTCTGTGCAATGTATATTTTGGTGTCAATAAAGAATATTGTATTGTATAACTGATAGCCGCATATCTTAATTTTTTTAGATTGTTTTATTGTTTTGCAGTACCTTAGTGGGGTCTTCAGTGTTGGAGCCGAGGCCGTCCATCTGCACGAGCAGCTCCGACTTGACGCGGCGCGACGCCTCGTGCTCGCTGTCCGACCCGCGGCGCGAGCACAACGAGTCTATCTCGTCGATGAAGATCGTGCTCGGCGCGTAGAAACGGGCCTGGCAACAAGTTTTACTGCTATTAGCCCATGGTTGTTTGCGTACTACGGCGCCTGCGGGGTGCGGGGCGTGGGGAGCTCGGGCGGGCGGGGATCTCATTTTAGTGCGGGGGGGGTGAGTGTCTTTTTTGTACTGGTACTAATATTTTCTTCTGTGCAAATTAGATTACTTGAGATGGTGTATCCTATTGCAATAACGCTCTGTTCGTTGCTAGACTGATATTCAATATCTGGCTATTTTTGTATTTTCTACTTAAGCTACGATATTGAATTGAAAGCTGTAAACAACTGGCACGTTTCTGCCTCAGAACTCAATTTTCTATGCAATATTTACTTGGTTATCACTGTTGCCATTAAAAATCTAAGATATAACCTATTCAGTAACGTAAAATTTTTTTCGTCCTTTATATCGAATTTAAAAAAAAGAAAGATATAGGATTTATTCTGTAAATAGACCTTTACATGGTTTCTTTTAGATGATTTTCTATGTTTGAGTTTCTTTCTTTCGATTCCCGTGAAAATAAGGATTAGGTACACCTGTAAAACATTCACCTGGATCCAAAGAAAACACAAAGTGGTTTCTTAACAAATATGATAAAGGAACGTTAAGCCCACAAAACATTTAAGCCGGCGTGGGATCTGTGATCTCTTTAGACCCATAGAAGGTCGTTACTATCCTTCGTCTTTTACCCTTATTTTTTTCACAAACACACGTACTAAAGACTGATACATTTATTTGCGGCTCATCCCTACTAATATTATAAATGCGAAAGTAACTCTGTTTGTCTGTTTCACGCCAAAACCATTAAACCGATTTTGATGAAACTTGGTACAGAGATAGAATAGACCTTGAGGAAGGACATAAACTAAATTTTACCACGGGAAACTACCTGATTCCCACGGGAAAATCTGTTGACGCGGGCGGAGTCGCGGGGCGGAAAGCTAGTTCTATATTCAAAGTACTGCAACTTTGTAATACAAAGTTATATTACACGGATTCTAGTCGCCCATTGTTTTTACATAGTTTCGAATAGCGTATAATTGGACTGCAAATAAAATTGGTTAACGTTTATTTAGAAAATTGTATAAGTTGGTTTATTTTTTTTATTTATACTCTATGGTATATTATTTACAACAATATTATACAGTTCCTTTGAGTACTGAGCGAACCACGTAATTCTGAGATCGATTTCTTTTTATGGCACAAGGTATTAAGTCTTAATCCACTTTTCACCTTCAAACATTCGCTCTCGATGAACAACAATCGGCTTACACTACATTTGTTGAATCTTGTCCGTCCTGTTGTTACCTTACCAGAAAAAAGATTAAGTTATAAATAAGAAAATCTTTATGTGCCAGTTAAATCTGTATCTCTCTTTTCCAAAGAACCTGTGTTTCTTCGATACCTAAGTTGGGTATGCAACATTGATTACTTTGATTTGATCCAAATATAATACCTAAATCAAAAGATACACTGTGTTAATAGTTTTATCTGTCTTTATTTGAACGTGCCAATAAACATCTTTGGTATTTTATTTGCTATGACATGAAAATGTGTTCTTCTGGTGTTCTACAGCACATTAGACCAACTGAACACCGACCAATCCAACTCAACTCATAGTATGGCATTGAAATGTAAGCTTTATGTCTCGATATTCGAGAGTGGTTTTACTCCATGTCGACGAAGCGTGGTCCACTTTCAACTGACATGTTGTATTGTAAAGCCACTCTTAAATCATCATCATCATCATCTCAGCCTATAGACGTCCACTGCTGGATAAAGGCCTCCCCCAAGGATCTCCACAATGATCGGTCCTGCGAAGATACTCTTAAATAACACTATATTAAACTTACATTATATTAATGAAATGACCTATAGGTTAAAAAATATTACTGTTCTTTTGTTGACACAGTAAATTATATTTTCTTTATATTGTATCATAATGGGCTCAATTCTGCGTGGCCGCTAAAATATCTAAATTAACGTTGTTATGTCTCTTTCACGTTCTTAACAACGAAAAGGGACAGGTGATTGCCAACCTACATTTAGACACGTCAAACATCGATTTTACGCGTAATTTAGCAAGAAATTAAAAACATCCCGACAAAATTAAACTGAATTTGACAGCTGCGCTGCTTATTTTAAATATCGTTCATTCAAAATTAAATTCATTTATCTCCTCATCCTTTTCGATTCCCATATGAATGAAAGAGACCAACAACTTAGAGATTTTAGCGGCCACGGCAGAATTGTAACGTCCTCTATATTTAAGTTTCTTTTTCCCTGACGAAAAAAGAGGGGTGCAAAGGCTTTTTTTGTTGGCAAGGTCACATTCAAGATCCAAGAAAATATCTTCAGTCATTTTTAGATTATCAGCTCTTGTTTAGTTGTTGAACGGATCAAGTAACGGTGTGACGAGGTGGGACTTTTGTGTTATTTAATATCAATTTTGCCCTGCGTTACCCTCTCTTTGGGCAACTTCTGAAAATCAGTGCTGCCCTCTTGGGTGAATTGCACTGAGCCCGGGCCCTTTGCATACTGCACCACACATAAAGGGATTCTTCTTAATAATATAGAAACTTCGTGTTGGTTCTCCCTGTTGACAATGTTGTTGTTACTATGTTGTGTTGTTGCTTGTTTGTATTAGTGTGTGTGTTAGTTTATGCAATACACGTTTTATCTATCTATCTGAATCACAGACTTCGCTGGCCATTTAGAAATAATAACAGAAGACCGAGGTGTCAAAAGAGCGTATGGGGGTTCCGCGACGGGCGCCCGTAGTAAAGATGGCGCGACGTAGGAGATGCTGATCTCCGGGTGCTCCAAGCTCACGATTGGCTAACTTCTGCACAAGACGGGACAAATGGCGTGTTCGAGCGAGGCCAAGATTCATTTTGGATCGCTGAGCCAGCGGAGTAAGTAATTATTTGAATGGGTGTCCCTTAAATTGCATAACATAAATATCCCTATAATGAAAATCCATAACAGACTTGCCATAACTTTAAATAATAAAACAATTAGAATCCATAATTTAAAAAACACATACCATTATTTAGAATACTTATTAAAATCCATAATTCTATGATGTTTCGAAATCATAAATTTAAGTATTTTGTTTCCCAAATAAATATACAAGGACAAATCCTTGTAAAATCTTGCAGTTAAGTAAAGTAAAGAAAAAACATAATGGAAATTATAATATATTTATTTGGGAAACAAAATATCTAAAAATTCAAGTGGGCCATCTTTGGCGCCCGTACTATAGTTACCATTTCAAAGAGCAGCCGCACGAGTTTCTCGGACTCGCCGCGGTACTTGGAGGTGAGCGTGGAGGAGGACACGTTGAAGAAGGTGGTCCCGCACTCGGTGGCCACCGCCTTCGCCAGCATCGTCTTGCCCGTGCCCGGCGGACCCACCATCAGCACGCCCTTCCACGGCCGCCGGATGCCCTGAACACACCAACCATTATTTTGTACCATCAACACGAACACAGAACATTTAAAAGAGGTTAGAATGGCGATAATGCGCCGTCCGTATGAAATCCGGTGTCGCCGATTCCACCCCACCTTTCACCTCCACTACATCTGTACTTCAATAAAGATGAAGTTTACGCACATATTTGCAATTTCAAATCTAGCCAATCATAGCGCCGCTCAATCACGCGATTTCAAATGGAAACGAATCATACGCATGCACGCATACCGATGTACATTTTTATAGCTATGTGTGAGTTAGACAGCGCGATCGCATCTTTGCGTGGAGTATGAGCGTTTGCTCATAGTCTTGGCGCGCCTGCCCCGCCCACAGCGCCGCCCTAACCTCTTTTAAATGTTCTGTGAACACGAACATCAAATACAGTCCTTACATAATTATTTATTTGTTAGACTTTAATAACTAAAGTAATGTGATCTAGCTTTGTTTTAATTGTGTCGTGTAAAATTTTTCATAACTGTTCTATACTATCTTATTACGATTTATGACGAATAAATTATGATGAATAAATGATTTGATTTGATTTATTAAACTCCCACTCGCCACTTAGTTGAACAATTGATATAAACAAAGAGATGGACCAGGATGCCTTAACGAACCAGACAACCCAGAATAGAGTATTGTGGCGCAAATGTACAGGGAGACCCGACCCCAGATGAACTGGGAACATGGGATTCACAAAGAAGAAGAAGAAGACATAATTATTAGTTATTATTTTTGAGTTTCTAATGTATTAAGCGTTTCGAATTCATTATTCAATGTCACAAGCCCGTCTGGGTCACGGATAAACACGGATTTGCATCATCACCATCATCATCATCTCAGCCTGTAGCCGTCCACTGCTGGCCTGCTGCCTCCCCCTGTGATCTCCACAATGATCGGTCCTGCGCTGCCCGCATCCAGCGGCAAACAACACCCTCTCCCGGGGCCTGTCTCAATTACGTCTTCCAGGGCGCAGCCGACATTTAAGAACCTTTCGGATTTGCACACGTGCACTGCACCAAATTTGAACTCGATCAGTCCAGCGTAGCAGCGTTGGGGGGGCTATCGGGCGGGAACACATTTTAGCGCGGGGCGGTGAGTGTCCTTTCTGTACGGGTCAGTACTATTATATACTTCTGTGGAACAGCTTACGCTTATCACAGGCTCCAGCATCGTGTATGTAACAAAGTTATTATTATTACACGAATGATCTAACCAAAAAAAAATCTGCGAAATTATAATTGATCACAGCACTATAATCCAGGGATCGAAACCGGTTTTGAAATACCTGTTAATATCGCTAGAAAAACCGACATAATTCCGTTCTTTATCAAAAACAATGATTTTGGTTTGTTTCATTAAGTTCCATCTATTACCGGTTAATTGAGGAACGGAATTATATCGGCTTTTCGAACGATATTAACAGGTATTTCAAAACCGGTTTCCCTGCTATAATCATCATCTCAGCCGAAAGACGTCCACTGCTGGACAAATAGTGCTGCTATCACTATAATAGTTTAACTAAATCATTGCGGACTTACCTTGAAGTATTCAGGCATCCACAAAGGCAGTACTACAGCCTCCTCCAACAGTCGCTTGGCTTCTTCGAGATCAGCAATGTCAGACCACCGGATGTTGGGGTTCTTTTGCACTATGTCTCGCTCTGAAACATGTCAAACTGTTTATTTCACCTATCACATGAACCCGTTGCGTCTTTCTTTCTTTAGCGTGTCGCCCATGGTCCAAGAAAACAAGGTCTAACAAGAAGACCACGTGACTGACACAAGCCTACGTCATTTTGCGCTGTTCATCCTTGTCTATTACACGCATTCGACAGGGATGAATAGGCAAAATCACGTAGAAATTATGTAGGCTTGTGTGAGTCACGTGGTCTTCTTATTAGACCTTGTTTTCTTGGACCATGGTGTCGCCGGTTTCGAGGTTAACTTAACTCACAAACGACCCGTTGCGTAACCTCTTATAGTGTTAACAAGTTTTATTAAAACACTAGCGACCCGCCCCGGCTCCGCACGGGAAAATGGTTATTGTGGGTTATCCTTCAGTATATTATGCATGTATTATACATATAAAACTTCCTCTTGAATCACTCTATCTATTAAAAAAAACCGCATCAAAATCCGTTGCGTAGTTTTAAAGATTTAAGCGTACAAAGGGAGGGACATAGGGACATAGGGACATAGGGACATAGGGACGGAGAAAGCGACTTTATTTTATACTATGTAGTGATTTATATTTTCGCAGTGAGACTAGCTTTCCGCCCCGCGCGCTTTACGACTCCGTATATTAGAGCTAGGTATATTATTGTAAGGTTTCATTAAAATCCATTCATTAAGCTTTTGTATGAAAGATTAACAAACATCCATACATCAGTCCTCACAAGCTTTCGCGTTATAATATTAGTAGGATAATTCGCAATGCTTTTGAAGCTATAATCTTATTC
This sequence comes from Teleiodes luculella, assembly GCA_948473455.1. Taxonomy (NCBI): domain Eukaryota; kingdom Metazoa; phylum Arthropoda; class Insecta; order Lepidoptera; family Gelechiidae; genus Teleiodes; species Teleiodes luculella. Next base: position 26,343,406 of record OX419582.1, on the reverse strand, counting down.
TGTGTTGGACAAAAGCCGGCATTCCGAATAGAAGTCAACGGCCCTAGCCACTTTGCCACCGTCGCTCTCTTACCAATAATAATAGGTACCTATCTTTTGAAATCGGCATAATCTTACTATCAAGTGCAACATTGTCACTAACTATAGTAACTATAAATAAATAACAATTTTAGTGATTTGAAAAGTGATCATACATATTCTAGTGAACAGGATTTTTTGATCATTGATCACATATCATAAAATGGCTTATTCATAATTGTTGCTGCAAAAGTAATACGAGTTCGCTTATTCTGTGAAGTAATGGAACTGGAGTCGCAATGACATTTGAGTAGTGCACAGCCAGACAGTTAAAACAAAGCTTTAATAATTACTACAGCAGCCTGATACAGTCCACTGCTGGACTAAGGCCTCTCCTTGAAAAGTAGGAGTTGCCAAGCGGGTTGGGGACCGCAGTTGTTGTTGGAAAATAAAAAAAACAAAAGAAATGAATGGATCCAATGCCGTTAACAACACGGTTACACAGGATAATAATCATAGGTCATTTTGTTTAAACCAGATTTTAAATATTCAGACTTGCTACTATTCTACATTAAAATAAAATGTATTATATTCATAACATTCGCAATGCAGCAACAAACACTTATACACGAGTTCGCATCAGCAACAGCAGAAATAGGATGATTACATTATTTCATACAAATTCATTAGACAGATTCTAGTCTAGACCGTGGATCGCTGGATCGTCCGGTGTGGTTCCGCCTTTTCGATAGCGCGAGGCATCTACAGTAGCCAGCACATGCGGCTGGACATGATGATCTTGCGAGCGCCCTTAGCGTGCCTAGGCTAGTGCCACCGTACCGTGACGTGACGCGCCGCGCCGTAGAGATGGATAAGGACGGGCTCTTATTCCGTAGCGGTCGAGGTTAAAAACGTAGTGCGAATGTCCAAACGCATGTGCTGGCTTCTGTATTTTTAACCCCCAACAAAAAAGAGGGTTGTTATAAGTTTGACGTGTGTATTTGTCTGTCTGTGGCATCGTAACTCCTAAACGAATGCGCCGATTTCGATCTAGTTTTTTTTGTTTGCAAGGTGTCACAATCGAGAGTGTTCTTAGCTGCGACCCAAGGAAATATCTTCAGCCATTTGAAGATTATCAGATCTTTTCTAGTTGTAAGGATGTTGAAAGGATCAGGTAACGTAATTATACTTGCGATTGTTGGCGCTTGGTGAAACTTCATAATACTCATAGTTTAAAAAAACACTTGTAGCATCAGGGGCACTTTTTACATTTTTATCCTAACACTGTTTATTAAGTGGAACATGTACAAGTGTTTTATAAAACTATGAGGATCAAGTAACGGTTTATTAATTTAGTGTTATAATAAAGTTACCTAGTACATCGACGAGGTCTCCGTCCGCGGCGGAGGGGGGCTCGAACCTGCGTTCTTCGTCGTGGTGCTTCTCCCCGTCCACATCTCCGTTGTTATTGTCCTTATCCTGCTTGTCCTTGCTGCCTCCCTGATCCTTCGCTGACGCGTCCTTTGTTTTCGCTACATGTAAAACAACAAGCTAATTAAGTATTTTATACAACACGGGTTCAAAGAGTTCAAAGAATTTATTTTTTAACTTTTGGACATTATTACATCACTTAGTTATGTCATTTAAATTATCTTTTCTGGCGAGTTCAAAAATTTGGCTGTCTTCTGTGGAGAAGAGCTCGCCGAAGAAACTCCACAGGCGTTGCATCTTTTAAACATATTTTTACAGTTATTATGATAATAATTACAAATAAATAACAATGTTTTGTAAAGTACGATTGAAAAAGCCTGTCACCCAAGCAACTATTCCCATGGATGTTTATCCTCTAAGTAATCTGTTATTTTATAATAGGCTTTCTTAATCAATTTCTCCTTAACAATAATTTTGAATTTCTCTAGTGTTAAATTTTGTATATCAGTTGGGACCCTATTGTAAAAGCGTATACAGTTGCCCTTGAAAGAATTTTTAATTTTCTGCAGTCTACTATCATAAGAAGCCAATTTGTCTTTATTTGTAGTGCGAAGGTAGTGCCACAATCCTTGCACATGCGGCTGGATATTCGCACTACGAAATTGACCGCTAGCGCTACGGAATATGTGCGGCGCTCTCAAGGTCAATATGTCCAGCCGCATGTGCTGCCTACTGTACTTAGATTCTCGTAAATAAATCATTCCAATATTCTGTAAAACGAAGAAAATACAAGAGTGGAATCAAAGCAACCTGCCAGATGTAAAGGAGAAAAGAAAAGTTAGAACTTAGAACCATTACGCAATAAATTCCGCGAATTCAAATTTAAACGTTGTACGACGACCGCAGGTATTACCGAAATACTGGAAATTCAAGGACATATCTGTAGTTTTTATAATGTCAGCCCCCTAAGTTCTGATCTCTGCTTATTACCACAAAGCACCAGCTTGCTACAGCAACCTACAGGTGTGATTGGTTGTGTAAAAGTTTCCCACATACCGCTATGAGCTTTGTTCGCGAGTTTAGGGTTCCGCACGTCGGAGGTCTTGCGATGTGAAGGCGCCGCGTTGCGCTGCGCCGGCGCCGGCTTCTTGGGGTCGCCGCGCCGCGCGGGGTTGCGCGCGGACTTCAATGGAGGTGGGCCCCTGTAAAAAAAAAACAAGACATACTTAAGTAAGATGCAAGACATGTTTTCCCTAAAGGGGCGAGCAGTTTTGGCGCCACATGTATGTTTTGTTTTTGGCAAATATCTATACTATAATAAATCTGAAGAATCGGCGTGTCTGTACATTGATTTAATTTTCAAGAAACTGATTGTAGGTGATAAAGGGAGTGTAGCTGAACACAAAAATAAAGTTTTGAAATAAAATAATCCGTCTGTACACGCTAATCTCTGGAACTACTGGACGTATTTTAATGAAATTTACAATAATATAGCAGGATAACACATAGGCTACTTTTTAACGCGGAAAATACTTCTTTCCCACGGGAAAACCTGTTAACGCGGGCGAAGCCGCGAGACGGAAAGCTAGTTTCCATAATAAAATTAGTACCATAGAAATTCCGCAATATGGCGAGGTTTTCTATTACTCTGGTCAGGCTTTACGTGAGCTGATAAGAAATGTGATACTGACTTGTGTTCAACGGTGGTGGGGGCGGGCCAGATCTGCGGGTCTCGGTCGGGGGGCGGCAACCACACGTCCGGGTCCACCTCATGGGGCGCCAATCCTAGCGCCCTGTCGCTCGTCGGGAACTCCTCCAAATCTGTGCACAAACAATTACAAGGTCACAATCATACATAGTACATAGTGTCGCGCTCGCGGTCAAGCAACAGTTCCAAACTATGGGAGACAGTTTCTATATAAAAAAGCTTACTATTAATTGGATAATTTAGCTCCACACACACGGTAAACACTAAATATTTTGTTTTTTAAAACTAGTAATATAATATTTTAAATAAATAAGACGAAAAAACAAAACATTTGACCCTGTGGAGTTTCTGCGGCGAGTTCTTTGCGCGAACCTGCCAGTTCTGTTCAAGCTAAAATCCGTATCGCCTACCTTTTTTTAGATTGATTTGTTATTTTTTGTTGTGAAGACTTGCACATTCATTTAAGATAAGTGTCTTTTAAGAACCTATATGGGAGCTGATAGCAGAGGACGTAGCTGGACCATTCCTTGTGACGAAGTGGGAACAGAAGACAGTCGATTTTTTGAACTCGCCAGAAAAGATAATGTAAATTTGACTTAACTTGGTGATGTAATATTCAAAAGTTAAAAAATATTTTTTGAACTCTTCGAACGAAGTCAGGAAATAAGTAAAACATGGTCTTCATGGATCACATCACAAAGTGGGTAGAAGTGTTCGCAATATCGAATCATGAAGCTACGACTGTAGCCTTCAAATTAGTTGAAGCGATCTAATGTCGCCTGGAAATCCACTCGAGGCCGAAATTTCGAGTCAAACAGTACATTTTAGTCCGGTTCGCTCCAGTACTGAATGAAAAAATTCTATCTGTCATTCCTGTAAATGGCAACGACTCATACCGTTGGATTCGTCTTGGTGTCCTGTACGTGGAACTGTCGGTCGTCAAGTTCTAAAGTGGTGGAGGGAGGAGGGGAGGGGTAATCAAAGTTGGCGAATTTGTACTTTTGTTTTTACGCTGTAATTTAAAAACTAGTGAACCGATTTCTTTGTTACTGGTATTATTTGAAAGTGTATAATATTACCTAAAAGACGTTCTTATACATCGAATACGCCAATTCAGCGGTTACCGCGCAATAATACGAAACATTGAAAAAAGAAATTGTGTATAAATAATATCACAGATTACGCTAAATCTATAACGTTTTCGTGGAAACAATGTTTACTACTTTAATTCTAAAACAAATTACCTAATCAAAAAGGTAACAATAATTACTATATGATTTATGGTGCCTGAGCTAGAGCTAATTTAAGAAACGTAGTCGTAGGATCACTATACTAAGAGTACGCAAATATAAGTAAATGAATGAGAAGAGATGGGTAAGTAATCACCATATTACTTTAATTATATATTTCAAGCTTACATTTTTCAAATAATACCTTGAAAAAAGACTTTACGTCGAAATAAAGAGGATAATTTTTTTTTGTTTTTCACTATTAGTAGTTTTGAATTTGCCTGTAGCATCTGACCCAAGGTACGTGACAAGATAAAACTTTTGTCAGGGGTAGATATTAGTAATACTTACCCATGATAAAAAAATAAAAGAAATCTACGGCGAAATAACCCGAGAAACATTTTTTTAGGTTTTCACTATAGTATTTTTGACTTTCCCTGTAGCATCTGACCCAAGGTACCTGACGAGATTAAACTTATGTCAGGTGATAGATTTTAGTAATCCCTTTCCATGATAAAAAATTAAATGAAATTTACGTCGAAATGACACGGAAAACAATGTTTTAGTTTTCACTATAGTTGTTTTAACTTTGCCTGTAGCACCTGACTCAAGGTACCTGACGGGATAAAACCTACATCAGAAGATAGATATCTGTAACACCTACCTATGATAAAGAAATAAAATAAATTTACGTCGAAATAACGCGGAAAACAATCTTTTAGCTTTTCACTATAGTAGTTTTGACTTTGCCTGTAGCACCTGACCCGAGGTACCTGACAGAATAAAAACTATGTCAGGGGATAGATATTGGTAATATCTAACCATGATAAAAAAATTAAAGAAATTTACGTCGAAATAACGCAGAAAACATTTTTTTAGTTTTCACTATAGTAGTTTTTAATTTGCCTGTAGCCCCTGGCCTAAAGTTCCTGACAGGATAAAAACTATGCCAGGGGATATATATTGGTAATATCTACCCATGATATAAAAATAAAAGAAATTTAGGTCGAAAAAAATAAAAAAAATAAATAAAAAATAATTGTGTTTATTTTAGACAATTCAGTACATACAATTACATGTTAGTACAGTTTAATTTGTAACAATTAACGCGGAAAACAATTTTTTATTGCGTACTCGTAGTATATTGACCTGCGACTACGTTTAGTTAATTAACTCTAGCTCAGGCACCATAAATCCTATAGTAATTATTGTTACCTTATTGATAAGGTAATTTGTTGTAGAATTAAAGTAAGCAACATTTTTATCACAAAAACTTTATAAATTTAGCGTAATCTGTGATATTATTTAAACACAATTATTTTTTATTATGTTTCGTATTATTACGCGGTAACCACTGCATTGACGTATTCGATGTATATGAACGTGTTGTAGATAATGTTATACCCGTTCAAATAATACTAATAATAAAGAAATCGGTCCACTAGTTTTCAAATTACAACGTAAAATCCAGCGATCTTTGATTACCCCCCCTCATCCCTCCACCACTTTAGCATTTGACGACCGACAGTTTCACGTTCAGGACATCAAGACGAATCCAACTATAGGAGTCGTTGCCATTTACAGGAGTGACAGATGAAACTCAAGTTCTAGAGCACTTTTGGTCTAAAATGAACCGGACTATTTGGGCTTGGCCTTCCGCTCCTCGGCAAGTACGGCGTAACTTAGTACGTACGTAGATTATGCGACATAAGCCAATGTCAATAAAAAGAACATCCAACAGCAGATATTTCATAGTCCGATTGAAAATTGTATCCTTTTTTCCAATAATGGAGGTTGACATTTTACCTATTACAAAATACAATGTGTAAACTAAAAAAATACCGCGTGACCGTATTTTGTAGCTGATATCAAAATGATTGGGTCAGTACAAGCTAGTTAAAGATAAGCAAATTAGTGTGATTGATTTCAGTTGTCGATGCTGATAAAAACGTGTCTTATCTTAGCCATAAAATAGTCGTAGGTTAGGTAGATTGTTTTGCTACATTTTATACTTTTCCCAGGACGGGAATCAATCCTGCGACCTTTCTAACATAAACAAAGGGAGTACTATTGTCTATTTCTAATAAACATAATATGCTTCAATAACAGTGACTCATTCAGTCTATATCATTACTAACTAATCTATAGTATTACGAACTGGAATAGAGGAATAGAAAGCTGTTTATACCTATACGCATTTTGTCTTCGAATTATTTCGACGGGTGTGGGCTGTGGGTCAATAAAGTTGGTAATCCATGGTAAGACTGCAAAGCGCTCAGTCGGCAGACCACCCGCCCGATGGTCAGATGACATCGTTGTTGTTGCGGGCAAACAGTGGCTCAGGGAGGCTCAGGACCGGTGTTAATGGCGCAAAAAAGAAGAGGCCTATGTCCAGCAGTGGACTGATGTGGGCTGAATAGATAGATAGATAGAATCCATGGTACTCGTACTTTTAATTAGCAGTTTAGCTCTTAATACGGCGGCAGCATTATATATGAAAAAATACTGTTTATCAATTTTATTTCGCCAGCAACAGCGGCTGGACATGTTGACATTGATAGCGCCCGTATTCCGTAGCGGTAGGGGTTAATTTTGTAATGCGAATATCCAACCGCATTTGTTGGCTTCTGTTCAAGATACGTTGGTCATACATTTGTCTCTGTCTTCTTTCTTCTTCTTCGCGTGGGTTCTAAGGTCATAGTAGTTAGATAGTTTCAGAGTTATTAAGCCACCTAAAGGCTTCTAATGTGGCTCGTGTAACGATTCCATCGTTACGTGCCTTCCGAAGCACAGAATCATCTTCATTTTTAGACTATCGGATGATTCAGCCTGCGATGTGCTTAACAAAACTGGAGAGAAAGTCTTACAAAGTGATCTAAAACCACTTCACATAACTACCAGAAGCTTTGTGTTGTTACACTACGAATCTTGGTTACCTACTAGTGTTACCCTACTTTATGATGCCACTTGATACATTACGAGTAATAAACCTGACTAACATAGCCTTCTTAACTACATTATGGCGTGTCATTTAGATAAGTGTGTGATTGACGGCGGTTTATAGCGGTGTGACGTCAGCAAATTCGTGTCGAGTCGGGAAAGCACCGAATGAAAGTCTTTGACGGCAACTACATAGCTGTTATTGTAACTAGTAAACACAAAGATCTTTAGTGCCTTGCACGTGATCACGATACTACTATGCAGCTCATCACTTTAAATAAAAAATGTATGTTTTTTTTTAGGGGCTTGGTAGTCTTTTTTCATTAATTACCTGATCGAGAGATAGAACCCATTCCAAACCAGTAAGGTTCTCTCCTTCAATTAAGCCAACATGAACAGGGGAAACGACTACTAATCCTTTTTCTAGGCTCAACGAAGAGCATTTCTATCCCCAAGAAGATGAATCCCCAGTTCGTACTAAGGGCGCGTCCGCTAAGACATGCGCGGGCACCGCGCTTGTGTCTGCATTGGTTAAAAGTATGAGTGTGTAAGTGTATAAGTGATATTGCGGGTAGGCTCATACTATCATACGACGTCCGCGCATGTCTAAGCGGACGCCCTAAATGCTACGCTAAACCAGACCCGGCGCACTCCGCGCCAGAGCTCCAGAATGTAGCCGGGCGGCCCCATATATGAGGCCAGTTAGTAAAAAAAACGCGCGGGCTTGTGACGACGCTATTATGTATTCTGTTGTAATACGGACTCTCGAGGCGCGGTCTTAAGGTGCATTTTGTTTTAATACGAGCGCAATGACAAACGGTAGGCTATTATAGTCAGGGTGACGTTCGACGCGTTCAAAGTAATTTGAACTTTAGTGGCGTGGTAGCTAGAATTAAATTTGCACGTTTGCTATCAGAGAGTGCGCCTTCTGTACCTGGTACTATTATTTATTCTGTGGCTAAACTACGAAGTGGAACGATCTCCTTGCGTCTGTCTGTATTTTCAGAATCGCATAACCCTGGTGTATCGGCGCAAGCTCAATAATTCTGACACCAGGGTTTGTGAGGTACGTTAACCTCGAAACCAATATGACAAGCAAGCGAATAAAGCGTGTTTATGGCAACACTTTCAAGGTAAAGGCAGCAGCAGCAGATTGTTATTCGCCGTGTAAGGCTGCGGATGGATGGATGGTGGATGCGTAGCGGGAAATGTGTTTGTAAAGAACCAATAGAAAGAAACGCTCCATTTACCTGCATGGCCTCGATCACTGCAGCGAGTCTATTGGTTCTTTACAAACACATTCCTCGCTACGCATCTTCGCTCATCACAGGTGGAAACGCAGCCTTATAGTAGTGTTGTATTTGAGGTGGAGTGGATGTTCACTCACTGGTGTTCAGTGGCGTGATGGCCTTCTCCCCCTCGTGCTGGAACATCTGCAGGGTCGCCATCGTCGCCTTCACCTGCTTGTATTCGCGAGCCATCTGCCTCTGGACCTGTAACAATCATACACATTGTTATAAGCCAATTTGTCAGACGTTAGTTTCTTCACAGTCAATAAATAACTTAAGAGCATAGCACCTACATATTAAAAAAAAACTATGTTGGTCATTTTGTATGATAATTCAAAAGAACTGGCTTTGCATTGGACCCTGTAGGTGTGATACATACGTGACTATATACGTAGTGACTGTAATGACCAAAGGTACCTAAAAAGTACTATTATATATTTTTTCTGTGTCTAAAGCGTTACCTCATGCCTAAGGGAATGGGCAGTGGCCTTAGTCCTGTCCTGCAGTGGACTGTTATAGGCTGTAATAATATTTAGAATGCATAGAATAGTACCTATCTATTTAAATGAGAGAAAATTTCCATAAAAAAAGTTCGACATAGAAAATGATGCAACAGCTACAATTTTTAATCGGATGACTGACAAGCACAAAGTGAAATCAGATCTTCCGAAATGATTAATAAAACCGTCTCAAGAGGAAACAATGATAGGAGAACTTCCCACACTAAACTATAGATGTCACCCACACTTCACCGCAGACACGTAATCCATTCCAACTAATTCCATGCGTCTATAGAGACCAAAATCGCTATCTTGACTTTCATTGTCGGAGTACACCAACTAAGTACTATAACAATCTAATCTATCAGCCCTCTAATGGGAACAGCCCTTGGTTGGGAGGTGTTACCATAATGATCCCAGTTGTTGTTGGTTACAAAGATACTGGCTGGTAAAGGCAGCTTTTTACCGCGGGAAAAATATAATTTCCTTTCTCTCCGGAAAAAAGGCAAGGTGGACGTGTTCATCTACACTAATATTACAAAAAGGAAAGATTTGATTGATTATGTTTGCATTGAATCTGCTTCGAAACTACTGAACTGAACCGATTTGTAAATAGAGTTATAGAGAGATACATATTTTATTATACTCGGGTTCAAAGAATTCAAAGAAGTTATTTTTTAAATTTTGGATATTAATGTACATCACTTAGTTTTACATTATCTTTTCTGACTCGGCTGTCTTCTGTGGTAATATGCATTTCCGAAAAGTTAATACTTTGCGGAATTTTCGGAAATGCATCATGGATCTATCAAGCTTGAAATATATTTATGGATCCGTTTGATAACTTTTAGTTATTTTATTTATAAAAATCATACTAGTATTATAAAGAGGAAAGATTTGTATTTTTGTCTGTGAGTATGTTTGTAATGAATAAACTCAAAAACCTCTGAACCGATTTCAATAATTCTTTCACCATTGGTCTGCTACATTTACCTTGAGTAACATAGGCTACCTTTACCGCGTGAAAATGCCTCATTCCCACGGGAAAACTGTTAACGCGGCAGAAAGCTAGTTACCTATAATATAGCACAAGATAAAATCCTACTAGCACACAAGCGCACCTTACAGGTACAACAAAGAACCTCGTATGGAGAAATGAAACAAAATACAAATGGATGACATTATGTAAGCTACAGTCGGGCAGCGTTTATGCTTTGTTAGCGGTGGTCAAGGTTCATTGAACCCGGACGGCTCAACTGCACTGCTTATACCCGCTCGGTATGTCAGCTGCATAACTTCTGAACTCTTGGTACTTGTGTTGTCGTTAGCAGTTTATATACGTCCCCACTCCCCACCGAGGGGTCTTTAAACCAGTCTGGAAGTCTTTAAACAGACTTCGGACCCAGGTTGGCCGAAGCAAAGAAAACATGTTCAGGTGGGGACTCTATAATGATCCAAACTTGGAGTGTATGTGCGGAGCAGCAGTTCAGTCCATGGCCCACTTGGTGTCCTGTCCTGCCTGTCCTGTCACCTGTTCTCAGCAGAACCTGATGGACGCCACGGATGGTGCAGTACAGATGGCCGGATTCTGGGCGGCAAACATATAGTTCGATTTGTCGTCGACTCGCAAAGAAGAAGACCGAGGGGTTCGAGCCCAAAGCACACCAAATTAGGGTAACCACTTGTTAGTGCTAGCCCAGTGCCCAATGGTCGACTACACACACACAACCTTTTAAAAATCTTCACAGATATGTGTTATTTTAATTCACAACTGCGATCCCCAATCTGTCTGCTAAACGTGAGTATTATAGAAACACCAAAGGAGGGGTGGCATGAGGATTCTCGAGTGACAAGACATCGTTTTATCGTGTTTCTACTCTCTTTTTTTGGAGGAATTATGGCTACTCATGGTTTACCAGGTTACTCACAGCTTCCTGATAGGTGAATGTGAGATATTCTCTTGTCACAGTCTATAAGCTGCCGGGGCAGAATATAAGCGGCTGTAGTAAGCCCAGACACTAGGACATCAGCCTTGGACATAGCAATGGTGCAAAGGGAAAACCGAGACAAACAAAAACGTTAATTGAGGATGTAACGTAATAAACTGCTAAAGTTTACTTGTAGTATGAAGTGTTTATATAACAATTATAATTAACACAAAAAACAGGATAACTACTGCTGCTGTACATTCGCATTACGCGTTTCGCCCCTATTGCTACGAAATAACGGCGTTCTCAAGGTCTAAGTATCCTGCCCCGCGTGCTGGTTACTGTACTTACATACATTGTTTGTAAGTATATGGTAAGGTAAATGTCAGGAACCACATCACATCACCTACAGAAGCCAGCATTTGGATGGACACTTGCATTACGATATTCACCCCTACCGCTACGGCACGGGCGCTCTCAAGGTCAAAATGTCCAGCCGTATGTGCTGGCTACTGTAAGAAGGCAATATTATTTTTACATAATTCTGTGATACACCTACACATATCCAAGTTTTTTTCTTATTAACATTGTTTATTTTAGTTCAAGGGAGGTTTGATTTTGGGGAAGGCCTTTGTCCAGCAGTGGACGTCTACTGGCTGAAATGATGATGATGATGATTGTAGTTCGATGTAGTAACAGATAGTAAAAATGCCAAAAGTCCCAGCATTTAGCAACTTTTCTATCTGCAATTCTGCATTATTAAAGTGCTTCCATAGCACCCCCATCTTAAAAATTATTGGATTGTTTACTACTAGTAATATTTTAAATGGATGGCGACGTCACAATTTCCATGAAAGACAGACAGTCTGGTCTGGTCAGCCAGCGCTGAATAAAGACGCGTTTCCTGTTCCGCATGCATAACATAACAGACTACCTACGTCAATCGAACTGTAAAAAAAACGATTGAATTGAAACGTTCCGCCAATAAGAATAGACAATAAGCAACAATAGAACAAACGTTTGGCGATCATCCAGTAGCCCGTATTGTAGACCTTTCATGACCTTTTAGGACCAAAAATACGTTCTCCGAGCAACCATCTATAGTGCTTCTTAACCTGTGGTCCGCGGGGACCAATGGGGGTCCGCCGTCTTATCGATGGACATCTGAATCACATCACACTAATATTATAAAGGCGAAAGTTTGTGGGTGTGTATGTTTGTTACTTCACGTCTAAAGGCGGGAGCGATTTTAATAAAATTTGGTATTGAATTAATACATAGGCTACCTTTTACCGGGAACATTTTTAACGCAGGCGGAGCTGAAAGCTAGTGAATAAATAAATGCCAACAAGTCCTAATTGTTACACTTACTTAGCACGGCGACAACTGTACAGGAAAATCTATTAATAGAAATATATATATAATCATGCGCTTTGTAACGTAATTTAAAAGAATATTCTTTACTGAGTGAATGAAAAAAAAAGGAGATATCAGAAAAAGCACTGCAACATTTACTGCTTTTCTCATCCACCTATCTCTGTATAAATAAATTATCTGCTCAAAAACAAATACAGAAATAGATTACAACTGGATTCCGATTTCAGATTACAAGTAAGTAAATGCTAAAATGCAGCAATTTTCACATTAATACAGTATTCTTTTTTTTATAAAATATGATTTTTTCAGACACTCATGAAATTAAAACAAATATTCAATTTATGCATCCACTGGTAACAATAATAAAACACATTTAAGTATTTATATTAGGATTACGTAAACCACTGTAGTACGGTCAAGTGCAAGGTGAGAGGAACACCCGCTCTGCGAATCTCTCCTTTATTCAACGGATATAAGCATGACGTAGTCCAAAGTGTTCAGCTTAGTGTGCTCTTAAAATAATAAGGCACCAGGTCAAGTTATGATTTAATTATACATATACCTGTTATTCTAAATTAACATCATTATACTGTCAATACGGAACACGCACTAAAGTTAAAAATGTAATTGCCACAGATAAAAAACTTGCAGTGATTTTGTGACGGGCGTTTTAATTAGGAAAATTATGATGTTCGCAACAAGCGATCGTTGTAAAACGGCGCGCGAGCAGTGACTAGTCACGAACGAAATGCGGTTAGTGAGGACACTATTAATTTATTATTACGGTTATAAATAAATTACGGAAGTTACACAGTATTTTTTTTATATTGTTGTGAACAGCTGGCGACAACATGTTCAGGACAGAGAGAGACGGAGACAGTTCAGGGAGGGCTTTAACCAGCAGTGGAATCAAATAGGCAAAAAAAAATTTACGGACTGAGTAAATACTAAATCTCTAATACATATTTAAAAAATATATATGGGGTTGTCTATTAATCAATGATATTTGGAAGCGTAAAGCTTTTCACTCATTTTCTTAGAAGTGGCGGTGGCACCGTGTACCAAATTTTGCCGGATTTTTAGTATCTTCGAAGTTTATGGTGCAGTCTTCAATGGGGTATGTTTAGCTTTTTTGTTACTCTTATCAAAAACCATTTCGAGATATACTAATTCTTACAATATTTGCCAAGTTTCGGGTCATTAAACCAAATATTACGATTACATCAGCGTCTTTAATGAAATTAATTTGACCCTGCATGAGCCATATAAGCCATGAATACTCCAATATCGAAAGAATAGGTACTAACAAAATAATAATGAGAGAGTATGTTCGAATGTCAGTCAGCTGTGAACAACTGTCAAAATACAGATGATTAGGCGTTAGAATCAGACTATCTAGCTAAGCCACTCTTGTGTAAACTAAATAAGCAATGAAAATGCTTGCTCTCAGAGTGCTCTCATATTATGTACTTAAATAAAAAATAAATGAAGTAAATTAAGGCAAAATAACGAAATCGATATTTTATAGAGTTACAAATTCGGATAAAATCATTTATTGGATTCGGACAAAAAAATTATACACATTTTATTGACGCCACGTTGACGCCTTACATATTTCGAGAAATTTATGCAAAAGGAAATAGAACATCGTTGTGTTTTAAATGCTAGCTGTTCCTTTATATGGCTTAACATTTCCAGAACAAAGCAATCAAGAGCATTTTACTACTGTTAAAATTAACGCGTAAATCGTCTAACATCCCTATTCATTATAAAAATGCAAATGTAAGGTTATAGATAAAAGCCGCTTACTACAAAACGCACGTTGGTTTGGCCTGCCAGTAAAAGTGTGACATTTTAATTATACCCTTCAGCATTGATCGGTCATGGTATACTGGTTCGATAAAGCCCCACTAGTATACTCGGCATGCCAACTACAACATTTACATAATTTTCCTCGAGCATGCTCAAAAAGAGCGTCGGTGGCCATGTGGCTGGGGCCGGTGACTTCCATTCAGAAGGAGCGGGTTCAAAGCTCGGCACGTAACAATGTGTTTTCAATTTTCGAGTTCTTAATGTTCGTTTATTCGACGCTCAGAAAACATTGTGAGGAAATCTGCACACACCTGCGAAGAAATTCAAAGGTTGTGTGTGATGACGACTAAATCGCACTGGGCTAGCGTAGTCGACTAATGCAAGGCCTATTTGCCCTGATTCAGGGTACTATAGCCATAAATGAATGATGCTCAAAAATATGGTGATGATTACTGTCACAAAGCAAGTGACTTTGTATGACAAATGTATTTGTACGACTTTTTACAATCGAATGAATAAACGAAACACTCTCATAGGATCGGTCAATTTACTTGAATGTTTTTTATGGTATTAGATTCGCTATACCAATCAAGTCGAAATTTGGTACATATCCAAATGTCTGTGATCACGGATGTGTAAAGTGAATGAATCTTGCCTTTTTATTTCTCTCTTCGATTGAGTCTGGTGACAAAAGCTTAGAAAAGTGTTTTCAAAATATTATAATTACTTAAATATTATAATTATTATAATATTCAAGTGTATATATAGTAGGTATATTAACATTATTCCCACGAGCACACACATATTAGCTACACAATACTTACGTACCTAATCTACTTTACCTATTAAATAAGTGATGTTATATTACATTTATTTATTTTAATGTTGAAGTTGAAGATGAATAAGTTCAATAATCCGTTGTTGCTCAGCAATTTGTGTCAACCACGTCTCTTAGCGAACAAAGCAGGGGCCTGTATAAGGTTTATTTACTCATACATTAAGACTCATTTCAGGTCATTTACCTAGCTTGTGAACGCTTAAGTAACTAATTAAAATTTTACTGCACATTTGACGACTTTACTTATAACATTAAAATGTAGCATTAAAACGTATACAAGTTGAACATTATTTAACATAATAATTTAAATATTTTAATCATAATAAATAATGAATGATACAGAACCACTGTGCTTTGATTGATGGACATGGACTATATTGAGGAGACGAGACTATATCATAACGTAACTATGTTTTCTTCATGATTTGGAAATGCTTTTATAAGGTCTTGAAAGTTAACAGGTTCCTACAATAACAGGTTTCTTGACGATGTTCTCCTTCAGCGTAAGAGCATTGAATCTGAAAGTCGAAAACACGTCGGTATGTACCGGCCACCGGCTCTCGAATCTGCACCAAAGCAACGGTCTAAGCAACTGCGCCACAGACGCCTCTGATATTATGTTATGAAGGTTCCGTTACGCAAGGGCTTTGGCGCGAATTTAGGCAATGAAGTGGAAAACACTTGTCAGGTTTTACTACTACACAAAAACTGCTGACAGTTGCAAGGCTATAAGGCTGAATCTGACTTTATATTACGTAGCTTACTTCGATATTTAAGGTGACAAGTCCTTACAAAATAGAGATCGAGAAATCTTGGGTATATATATATATTTTTTTATATAAGTCAAATCTAGGTAAATTGGCTGAACACTATATTAGAAGCTCATCAATACATAGTACAAAACCTCCTTTTATAAGGTCTAAAATGGGGAATTAAGAGTTATCTATCAGCCAGTCATTGTGTCAGTGCAGGGGTCGGCAACTTTTTTAGACGGAAGAGCCAAATCATACATTTTACAAAATTTCAGTTTTTACCATCGGTTTTTACCCTGGGCGCAAACGTTTAGGAATTCAGTACACACCAAGCGAGCTATTCGGGCAAGGCGGGCCGCGCGCGGCAAGCGCCATACAGTTTATTGAGTTTCCGCCCCACCACGGCTCCGCCTGCGCTTAGTCTTTACCGTGGGAGGTTATTTTCCCGCGGTAAAAAGTTGCCTATGTCCGTCCGCAAGGTCTATTCTATTTCATCAAAATCGGTTCAGTGGTTTTGGCGTGAAAGCGTATTTTTTCATTTTGACGAAGATTAGGTATTTAGTATATCGCATGATCGCATAACAATGTAGGAGAAGAGTTGCTATGACGTCACTTTTTCCGTACAATTTGTATGGCGGCGTGTCGTCACTGGAAATTTCAAAGTTTTGTATCGTCGGCATTTTTCATTTGCCAGGCAAAAAAATACGTGTACATTATTTTTTAGTGTAATCTGACGGACTAATTAGATTTTTAGGACACTTCCTTATTAGGGTGGACAAAAACACTAGCACATAAATTAGAAACGCAAATTGCACATGAAGAGCAAAAAGATGATAAAAAAAAATTTTGCATATACTTTTCACTTTAACGGTACATTTTAAGAATAATGTTGTTTTAAAATTTGAAAAAGCATACTCCAACCAAACATTTGGGGCGGCTATGGTTTCAGACACTTTTACCAGTTCCCAGATATAGATCTATATAGATTGTATAAATTTTGGGTGGGTAGACTTCCTAAACAGCTAAATGGTAGCTAGCTTCTTCAGTCATTCTGTTTTATCTATCATTAGTATTGTCACACCCGCGGCACGTCTAGGTCCTGTACCCCTACCATGAGTTGCTAACGTAACTTACGCGCTCGATATCGACTACGTAAACGTGCATTTAGTATGGAATTAAAACTACGCCATCTATTGACAGTTATCTGAAGTAAAATTTCTCCATACTAAATGCACGTTTACGTAGTCGATATCGAGCGCGTAAGTTACGTTAGCAACTCATGGTAGGGTACTGGACGAGCCAGCGGAGTGGCTACACGTTGATTAGTAGGAGTAAGATAGGAGTAAGATTGACACACACACCGAATTTAGTTTACTTAGTTAGGCGAATGAAATCAAGAAGAAGACTTTTAGACTTTCATTTCACTGTATATTTGAGATAGAAATATTTACAAAAACACAGACTCAATAATAGATAATAATTAAAACACTGATGTTACTAAAGCAAACGTTGGTGATGGAATGAATAATAAAAAATGGATGATTGACGGATGATTTTGAATGAATTCCAAAATTAAATATTCAAATTTAGTAGAAGAAATGGTAAATGAGATGAGAAATTATTGAGGTAAAAACAAAGTGGGAATGAGGTGACATGCAAGACACCTCGTTACAGTATGTCATTGAAAAGGTAAAATAGAATGCCTTTTATAATGGTAAATAGCACACATTCTTTGACTTGACAATGTGATATACAAGGGTTGAATTCAATGTTAAGATAAAAAGTCAAGCTTCACTTGTTAAGCTATTGACTCTTTATACTTGCTTAGGATTCATGAATTTAGATGAAGCGAAAGAAGTGTCTGGATCATAGCAAATGTCTCATGTGTCAAGGAAGTCCGGGAAGAGAAAGTTTTAAAATAAGTGGGTCTGGTGGAAGATAATTTTGGCAGTTCTACACTTTTACATTCAAAGATGGTTTTTGTAAGATATCCTAACATAAACTTTTGAATTTTGCAATAAAAGTAGAACTATAGGTACTATAGGTATTGTTTATCTGTTTGTGATCTTCCCCTTGTTATGTGTGCAGTAGGTCTTAAGTTATCTTTGCATTGACTGACTGCTACTAATTAGTCCAAGTAATTATTCCTATGACATCTACCCAAACCGGTAGAATTGCAATATTGGTCACAAAGAGTCACATGTATAAATACAAAATGGATGGTAGCAAGTTTTTAGAAACAGTGTATTCAGCAACTGAAAATAAACATGACATGAATCAACTAGCTAATGAGAGAATAGAAGAACTATATTATATACTTTGGTTAGAAGTTACGATACATTAAATTTACTTAATATTCAAAGTTTGCTTGAATGCTCATGCTTCGTGCACAATACGCTTAGCACATTTGGTATTCAATTAAATTCATAAGATCAGCTTGAATGTTGAAACAACACATAAACACACATTTAATCATTTGCAGTCCAAACTATGTAAGGTTTAAACTTGTTGCAAGTCAAGCATGGTAGATAAATAAATGTCAAAAGGACCCTGAATTTTTAAAACGAACATCATACCACCTGTTCTTTGTAAATACTGCAATAAATGTCACCCAAAAACACATGGCTCGCCGTTTCGGCACCCACTGGGCGGCCTTCCGCCTCCCGAAGCGAAGCTAATTAGCGCTCTTTATCATAAAAGGTAATGTCACTGGGCTCAAGGCGAGCAGCTTCCATTTGCAAGTGCGAGATGAATATCACAGTAAGACTCATTTTAGAAAGACGTACTCACCAGCTGCCACTTGGACTTCCTCGTGGGGTCCGCGATGGTGACCAGCAACCTTTGGATCATCTGCACCGTGCCCTCGTAGTACACAAGCGCGGATTCGTAGTTGCCCGTCAGAGCCATTTCCCGAGCCAACTTCGTATTCTCACATATTTCACCGACACAAACTGCCATTATTGTCATTACCGCTTCATACATGGGCTTATTCCTATTTCAGTTATAATTTCACGGTTTTGCTAAGACCTGGATCGCGTGTCCATGCAATGTTGTACTGGAGGTGGCACTTTTCATTTTTACCAAACACCACCTTATGCCTGTTGTGCACTTATAATTTTGAAACTCAACGACAGCTTATCTCATGACTACGTTAAATTTAGAAGGTTGAAAACATATTTCTAAAACGAAACGAAAATAGATAGCAACATGATGGTATTAAAATCATGAGAAAGACATTTCGTTTTCGCTAATTTTGTTCGTTCGTTCGGAAAATACTCACTTGACTTGACAGCAAACAATTCAACCACCATTGCAAAACAAAATTATTACATTAGCCAACATCAGAAAAAGAAATAACCAATCACAGAAGTCCATTCCATTATGATTCCATTTATTATATCATTTTAAAGTTATTTATCCCTTATGGGAAAGGCAAAGGGTTTATAGCCCATACAGCCTAGCCTTTAGTAATAATAGGAGATCTTCAGTTTTATTTCGTTGTCATTAGTCATTTCTTGCATCCGTGTTGTTTCTTGTCACGCGAGATCATTGAATGCAAGGCAATGGTGTACCTTACATTCCAACGACATCGGAGTTTAACGCGGGGTATAGAAACAGATAACAACTCATTATATCTCACTTTCATTGAATAGTTCATAGTTGTTCATTAACGGCAAATTATTACACTAATTCCACCATATTAACACAACAAATACCATGAAAAACTAATTTTAATAAGGACGTTGTATTTAATCCGCCATTTCTTCTCGATTCCCGCGTAAAACCTCAGTCCATTCCAAGTATTTCCAAGCGCATTTTTTTTTTTAGTTTCTTTCTCCCTTATGGGAAAGGCAAAGGGATCTAAGCCCATACAGCCTAGTCTTTAGTAGTTTCTTGCATTATCCAAGTTTAATGTCTTCATCTTCAGTCATTATTTCTTCAGTTTCATTTCGTCGTCTTTAGTCATTTCTTGCATCTATGTTAAACGTCTTCAGTAGTTTCATTTCTTGTTACGGGATCATTGGAATGCAAGGGTGGTTCTTACATTCCAATGATACTGAAGTTTAACGCGGGGTATCAAACCAGAAACAGCTAACCACTCATTATTTCTCACTTTCATTGAATAGTTCTTCTTTAACGGCACATTATCGCACTAATTCCACCATATTAACACCACAATTACCATGAAAAACTATTTTTAAAAAGGAAGAAACAATGAACCCGCCATTTCCTCTCGATTCCCGCGTAAAACTCTTTCTTTCCAAGCGCAACGAAACGACCGACCAAATGAAAAGTTAAAGAATGAGTTGTTAACATTTTAATTTTTTTTTCCGCCGACAATATTTAAAACTAGCGGCAAATTTTAAAGTTCTTTTAGTGAGCTAGCTTGTTGATTAGAAAAGTAATTTTAAAGTTTTTCCATATGTGAAAGTTCGATACCCGGGCCAAATACACGAATAATATACTTTTTTAAACTTTAAAACATTTTTTTTTTTACTTTTTCCCGTTTTAATTAATCTAGTTATGAAAACTACGAATACTTAAAAAATCTATAAATGCAAAGCTAATTATTTTAAAAACAGTAAATAATAGCGGGCGAAAATGTTCGGGATCTAGACCAAGAGCTGCCACTATAGAGACATGCCAAGTGAAAGGGTACCTATCTATCATGTACCTACTTAGTTAAAATGCACAGGGGCATAAAAATGATTAAATGGGATTGCTTTAGTACTTTGTGGCAATAATAGGTCAGAGAGCCGAGTGGACGTCAAAATATTTTAAACTGACCTTTAATCTCAAACATGTCTCTAAGTAGTGAGTAGCAGCTCTTGGTCCACTTTTGCCCACTATTATTTCGTATCTAAAAAATTACTTTCCCTTCGTTTCGTATAGCATAGAAGTCCACCCATTGTATCTTTTGACAAGGCTATAAAAATCAATCAGGTATGTAAAAAAACTCGCTTTTCTAACAATAAACATTATATTGATAGACGTTACATGTATGAAACATAAATACATCTTCAGTTATACACATTACCCCATATTTACACATTAATCAATTACAATTAGGTAGGTATTTAATATCCGTTTTACAAGCTCATGTACGATGAAAAACTTTCAACATGTGTAAAAAGGAACAGAAATATGTATGTGGTTTTCATGATGAAGACTGATAGATCTGAAACTGGAGTTGTTGGTAATTATATGTAAAAGGTTAACCCTTTACTTTTTTGTTATTTTATATATTACGAAATTAAAGTGGGAAGTATTCAAGACGTCATTTAAGAAAGAATATTTTATTTATGCCGAGAGCGGCGGGCGGCGATATACCGATGTAATAAAAATGTTTATCCAAAAAATAAACTAACTAGAAGAAATACTTTCAAGCTTCATAATATTTATGTTAGTAATGAAGAGTCAAGCACCAATCGATTTGCCTCATATTGAAAACCCCACATTTTTGTCGTACACATTAAATAAACAATTATATATTAAGCTAATTTATATGTAAAAAAAATTAAAGTATTTTACACTGATAATGCACTTTTTAAATCATAGCAAGCCAGACCTTATGATAAAAATACCACAACAATACATAAAATTATACTGAGTACACAAAATAAAAACTAGTTACTTACTTTACTAAGCACAATACATTTGATTAAAGTTGCGGTGAACTTTTTTGACAACTTGTGTTATATAATATTCCACAAATAAATAAAATTATAAACTTGTGGCTGTTAAAAATGTTACCAAATAAAAATATGACGATTAAATTACTCAGTTCTATTTCATACATGAATATAATAAGTAAAGCCTGACCAGATAAATAAAATACCTGCAATGGGCGGCGCCACTTGTACAATAAATAATTAGAAACAATAATGGTTCTTTTATAAATAACATTTAGGGACGTTTTTCTAACGTCCTTAATAACAATTAAAATATTAAAAACTTGGAACACAGATACAAGTATAGTGTAGTAAAGTAAAGTTGTTGTAATGCGATCAACTTTTGCTGCGACTAGATGATGAATTTCCTTAATAATTCGTTGCTTCGAAATTCCGCAATAAGGATTTTATTTTTCTGGACGGGGCTTTACTACCGTCTATTAAATCCAAAGTTTCATAAAACGTCATATTCGGCGTAAGTTATAACTATAAAACTTCAGTCAGGCAAACTGATGCGTCGCTCGCTCGGTAAGAGAGCGGGATGATAGATGTAGTAACTAACGCGGTTGAGCGAGCACGCAATATGACGAGACTGGGGCGAATGCAATGCACCGCGTCATACAGCTCACTGGTTAGTTCGGCTGGAACTTGTTTCTTTGGAATATTTTGCTTTTTGCATTATTTTATTTATATAGACACTGCACTGGGAGCTCACTCATAATGATAAATTATGTAATGCAAGAAGAAAATTTACACGAAAATCTTACATAAATACATAACATAACTATTATTAAAGCGACTTTGAACTACATTAAGGTATTTAAAAATTGAACTGGCTCACACGTGCCACTACATTTGATACATGTATGGAATATTAGTACGATTTCATGGCAATAGTGCGAAGATTTTAATTTTAGTACAATGAATTTCTGCACACCATGAACCGGAATTGCACATAAGATAACAGCACTGTATTCAGAAATTAGGCCTTCTTGAAGAACTTCAATTTCTAAATTACTTAATTCCAAGGCTTGGATCGGAAGACAAAAAAACATTTAATGATTTTTTTTCTGAAGTATTAAAATCAACCTCACCAAGTGTACGAGTATATACATAATAATAACATTAAGGTAGTATATTTTATAGCACCTACAATAATAATACAACTAAAATATTTTGCACAAATACAAAAGAAAAGACAAGATCGGAGACTAGGTCGAATATTACCGTATCGTTGTTTTTTCAAGTAACTTAATATGGCATATTTATTTAAAAAAAAAGAATAAAGATAAAATAAAAATAGGGTTTTTTATAGCACGCAAGTGCCAATAATTACCCAAACCTAAACGCGTAATTAAAACAACGCGAGCAGGGTAATTATATAAAATTATGCAATCCATTCCTAAACTATTCCTTCAATCTAATTGTATAACACTTAGAAAACATCTAGCTTGAATCTATGCACAACTATTAATATGAGGATTGTCTGCGTAATCATGCAGAAATTAAAACACGCGTCAACTGACGAATTGTAAACAAGAAATGGCAGTTCCAATTGTAGGTATATACTTTATGTTCCCTGTTTATGAGGACGACGCATGCATTTTACACAAAAAGCTTCATTCAGATATTCAAAATCACGTTATGTTGCAAGTTGTAACTTACAACGTACCATTTCAACTATGGCGAACTATGTAAATCTAATGTAAAAAGAATTTGAAATTAGCACATGTTTATTTTTAATTAAGGATGCTGACGACCGTAATCTTCAACTTTGATTACGATATCTAAGAGCAACAGTTCCTATAAAGCCAATTTTGAATCGGTTGTTAGACTGTCGTCTATTTCTATGCAACATAGAAGTCAGATTAATATGGAGTTATTTTATTGTTGATCTAAGGTAACATTTAATAATATAGCAGGCCTGATTCACTCCGCATTAGGTATGAAGCTACAAGTATGTAAGCGTGTTCGACTGATTGTGAATATTATATATGACGTTCCACGTGCAAAGGTACCTACTTAATAGCGGGTTTTAGTGTAAAGATAATCTTTTTGGATTTGAATAGCTTATTAGTTGCTGATTACAGGGATATGCGTAACTCAATTCCGACCATAAGGTACCTTTGCACGTGGAACGTCAATAGTATTAATAGCTGTCAGGCATCACAAAATTGAGCTACACGTGATAAAAGGGCAAGCAAAATTTTGAATTGCTTGTTATGTATGTGTCGTCGGCATTTTGTATGATTTCGCCGTTTACATACGGCGTCGGCAATTTATAAACGCTCGCTGTAATGTAAAATGCCGAAGGCAAAATGTATAGGGTTGGCACAAAAAGGTTTTGAATAAGTCCGCACTCAGTTTTAGCTAAGTCCGTATTGCTAGCTGAAAAATAATGATGCACCTGTATATAATGGGGCGAAGCCCCCCCATTTCTGAAGTGGTATTCTAAGCCCTTATAGATTTTTCAACCTGATTACAAAAAGGTTACTGGCTTTGATAATAGTAGCTAGGGCGTCAACCGAAGCGGGGGGCCGGGGGGCGCAGCCCCCCGCTAAAAAAAAAAACAAATCTCTACACAGAATTAAATCGATTGGTTAGGTTAGGTTAGACTGATGTCAATAACAGAGCGGAGGGAGCCGAGCGAGCGGAGCGAGCGTACCGCGGCAGCGGTAGGCGACCGCCGGAGAATTACATTTTTCAAAGTTGATTTTTGTGCCAACCCTATACATTTTGCCTTCGGCATTTTACATTACAGCGAGCGTTTATAAATTGCCGACGCTTTATGTAAACGGCGGAATCGTACAAAAAGCCTGCGACATATGAATGACGTACGTGGGCCGGTCCCCCGAAGGTTGACCCAAGAGGAGAAGAGAAAGAAGCCAAGCCGGACTAATAATTGTAGATATCTTTGGAGGCCTTTGTCTAGCAGTGGACGTCTTTTGGCTGAAAGCGATGATGATGAATCTAAATCACACTTTACGATGTTGTCAAAGTTGATATATATTAAAATTACTTTTATGTATTCTGTGATTAATTACAGTAAATGTAATTTCGTCTACTTTTATTGCAACATGCCTCGTCCTCATCAACAAGATCATAGTTAAACCACATCCGATTTTACTTCATTTCACATAGCATTGAAAAAATAAGAAGAAAGTAGTGGCCGTTTTTACACTTGGAATAAATACAACAAATATGTAGGTAGATACTACACGAAGTACGAATAAATTTTCTTGCTTTTTTTTCTATCCTATATGAAGTCAAGGTTTAAAGTTCCCTATATTACGTGTAAAATTCTGTTGTAGGTAATTGTGGTACATCTCTTAGTGTACATGTTTGCCTTATATCACTCAGTCGAATTCTTATAGTGTAGTTACATTAAATGGCATAAGATGTCTATAAAAAAAAAATCTATTTATAACCCAGTTATGCAAGTTAAATGAAAATCAACTAATAAAATTATTAACACTATTATAATAACCGTATTAATATTACCTTATAATTATAAATATAATAGAACTAAATATGTGGGATTGTGTCAAAAACGGTAAAATACAAAGTGATGAGAGAATAATGAACGATTGGACATTATTTAATCAAGCCCGGTATTTGGTACGTCGATTTTGCAAAACGCTGTTGCAAGATAATTATGAGAAAAGAACCCAATTCTATAACTGAGTGAGGTTTGTTATGTGGGAGGTAATAATAATAATAAAGAGTGAGGACATTCATATGACCCTGACCCAAAACAAGCAGAGCCTGGTATGCTAATCTATATACTTATATAAAAATGAAGCCCTATTTTTCTTGGTCACGCTATAACTCGAAAACAGCTTTACCGATTTCATATTATTTTAAATGTTTTCTAATACTTCGCAAAAGGTTCTTACATAGGCTACCTTTTACCGCGGGAAAATTCTTCATTCCCACAGGAAAAACTGTTAACGCAGCGAAGTCGCGGCGGAAACCTAGTACCTACGTGCCACTTGTTCGGCACTGGAGCTGATGAATGCTGCTGACAATGCTATCAGGGTGGCAGAATATTGGGCCGACAAAATATAGTAAATCTGACTTGCCATCGACACGAAAAGAAGAAGTACCTACGTAATATTACAGGATAAAAAGTCCGTGAAAGTATTCATTAAATGAATACTTATTTGGATAAACAACAACTAGACACAAGATCATAGCTGAGCCTGTGCCCTAAAGGAGTTGTCAGGTGGATTGTTATAAACAAACCTTAATGTTTACCCTCATTTCAGCTCCTGTGAATGAAGTCAAGCGCTGATGCTAGGGAATATGCATGATTTCTTAGAATAAGTAACAAAATTCTGGTATTTACTGAATATGAAAGAATTTTCGAAAAATACTTATAATAATTCGAGTAATCATATCATAATAATATTGTAAAGAGGAAAGATTTGTTTTTTGTGCTTGTGTGTGTGTGTGTATTTGTAATGAATTAACTCAAAAACTACTGTGCCGATTTCAAGAATTCTTTCACCATTAGCTACATGCATGTCAGATTATATATGCCATATCTTTTTCATTGATAATGTTGTTTTGTAGAGACAGAAAGATTAGCTTAATAATGGTATATCAGTCATTTTAAAGTCAAAAGTTTCTGTCTTAGGTATATTAATTTT
The DNA here is from genome assembly GCA_948473455.1 of Teleiodes luculella. Classification (NCBI taxonomy): domain Eukaryota; kingdom Metazoa; phylum Arthropoda; class Insecta; order Lepidoptera; family Gelechiidae; genus Teleiodes; species Teleiodes luculella. The sequence goes on along the minus strand of OX419582.1, from coordinate 26,317,260 downwards.
TGTAGCTTTTCAACATTTTAAGATAATTAAAAAATATCATGCTTATTGCCTCCAATCGCAACTGCCTAGAGTATATACCACTTATGATCAAAGCTTAAAGAAGCATCGACTGCCCTTTAAATATTGGATGCTGGCTTTATACATTCTTAAGTTACTATTCATTATTATTATTAACTATACATACATTATTTAAATCCTATGAAGCATATTGTTGTATCACATTATGTGGTCCAAAATATTTTTTTGTTTAAGATTATTTTATTTCTGAGTCAAAATTGTAGAAACACGCAAACATCCAAAGGTGTGTGCATTTATAACCCTCACAAGTTTTTTCTCCAAGCATGATTAGAAACGGTAATTTTAAATAAACATTTCATTATAGATAGGGAGGGAAAGAAATTATATCATTATAGCTTTGTATTTGTAACTGAAATTATTCTGGTTATTGACTTTGAACAAATTACTAAATAATATTTGTTATATTAAATATAACTTTTTTTTAGGAAAAACCCAAAAAATCAAGAGCACACGAGACGCGTCATTTTTTCCACTTACAGCATATTCATCTCTATTGCTATGTAATTAAAGTACAGTGGAACGGCAAACGGACGTCGAAGCGGACCATATCGATGCGCGCTTTCATATTTGCATAGTACAAATGTGTTCTTTAATAATGAAGCAATAGAGATGAATATGCCGTGGGTGGAAAATCACGCCAATGTGATTTGATTTAATTTTTTAATAGTGCATCTTCCATCTGCATAAAGCAAGTTACTATTATAATTGTCAAGTGATTATGATAACAAATACATGTGGTTAGCCCAAACAGTAGGGAAGTGAGAAACAGCTTCTCACGTTCTCCCTCACGATGTCAAGAGTGATAAATACGGCATGTCCCGCGATAATCCCTTCCTCTCCCTTTTAGGTGTCAATTGAACATCAAAAGACAAACAACTTAATCATGCACGTCCAGATAGAGTTGGGCGATAAATATATATATAAATATTGATACATATATATATTTAAATATATTAGTGAATAATGGGGTTGATTCTATTTAGTTACTACGCTTTAACTTAAATTAAATGTCTATAGGTTCTTTTCAATAGTTTTAGAACAAAAAAGGACAGGAAATTGTCAATTTAGCTTAAAGTCCATCGCACAAATATCAAACTAAAAATGACGCACTTTTATTTGACGATGTAATTCATTCAAATCTCAAGTCTCTTTCGGTTCCCATATGAACGAAAACGCCATTGTCTCACTACTTATTTTCATACTGTTGATGCGTATAAATAACAAATCTTTACTCCTGGCATCCTGTAAGGTGTTACCAGTGTTCTAGGTTTCCTAGGCTGTGGGCTCAAGGTGTTCTTTAGGAGCTGAAGGAAGAACGTGAACTTGTTTCGACTTGCCGGCGTGGTACACCTGTCCAGGACTGAAGGGCTCCAGCCTAGGGTGGCTCATGTTTTCCTTCTTTAAATCTGGAAATTGAATAATTAAATTAATAATACAAAGTTTAAAAAACTAAAAACCACGCCATCTTGGACGTCCGCCATATTGGATTTAAGTCACGTGACTGTTTTTTCGTATTCCTGACAGCAAACCCTTTCATTTGATACCCACATCGTGGGGGTGGATTTCAAACAGCCAGTTCGCAATCTTAGAGAGGCCGCCATATTGGATTTGTAATGACGTTTCTTAGCTAGTCATGTATTGTCATCTCATCAGAACTCAGAGCGTGTGCAAAATTTCATCCTAATCGAAGACCGGGAAGTGGGTCAAATTAAGATTCCAAGATTTTCTTACATACATAGTTACTTACAAGTGAAGCTAATATAAAGCGTGTAAAAAGACCAGCTTTTATCAGAAAGTGAACAAGCATTTTCAGGGCCAACTCGCTCTAACCGCGACTTTATCTTGTCCGTGATTGAGACCGCAGGCGCATATTCATTATTTATTTATTTTTTAATCTTGATAAAGGCTGATTCAAATTGTAATAGTAACTCAGTATAAAAAGTATAATATTCCTACCTAAAGTATAATATGTAACCACATGGTGCAATAAATAAATGACTATGACTATGACCTATACCTATATCTGAAGGACAGTTAACGGTTTTGCGCGACTGTCTCGAAAACGAAACAAACAAATTCGACACTACCAAACTAAATAGTCATTTTAGTAGAAGAATCTGTATGGAAAGAAATTTTTTATTTGTTTTCGAAAAAAGAAGGTACGACCAATCAAGCTTCACCGGACTTGGAAAGTTGCTCATAAGTCATAACCGTTTAGCATATCCTTTAGTATCTGAAAAGCCGTGTCTTACTCCCTGAAGTAAAATTTTAAAGTCTACATTTATTCATTACAGGTTTTATAAAACACCTAAATTATGCCAGAAGTTAACGAAGCTTTGCTCAAACCATAGCCGGCTCTTGTCTCAAAAGAATGAAGTCTATACGAACAAGGCGATACGCTTTTGTTTCGTTTTTGCGATAACAGTTTAAACAAAACTGGCAGGTAAACAACATACATTCAACATTCCGCTGGTCGTAGGTCGAAGCTGTGTCCAGGCCGTGAAGGGTGAAATGTGTGGAACTGTGTTGTGGTGTGTGTGCGTGGGTGTGGTACCTTTGGTGTTAGTCGCGCGAAGCTGTGTACAGGCACTAAAGGGTGAAATGTGTGGAGCAGTGTTGTGGTGTGTGCGTGGGTGTGGTACCTTTGGTGTTGGCGGCGATGTACTTGGAGAGCCTGACGGTGGGCAGCGGCAGGAAGCCGGCCACCAGCGGCATCACCTCCAGCGCCACGCTCTGCGGCTCCGCGCACTGCGCCTCCATAGTGATCACTCCTGCGCAACGCAACCAACCGTCACCGTCACTGCTTCGTTAACACAACACATTGAGCCCGATTCTACATATTAAAGCCGCACTAAACTCTCCACAAAACTAGACGAGACATGGCCAATACGAAGAACGCAGTTATGCGCAAGAGTGAGCGCGGTGTATTTGCATCTCAATCTAACGCATAACCGCGGCCCTTTCGACTCTCGGCAAAACTGGAGTGTGTAGAGCGGGCTTAACGCTCTAACTTAAATTTAAACATCATAATATTATGATGTTTGATGAAGGGACTTTCGGGTTCTTAAAAACGAAAAGGGAGAGGTGATTGCCAACCTACATTTAGACACGTCAAACATCGATTTTACGCGTAGTGTAGCAGGAATTTGAAAACATCCCGACTAAATTAAGCTGAATTTGACAGCTGCGCTGCATATTTAAATATCATTCATTAAAAATTAAATTCATTCATCTCCCCATCCTTTTCGATTCCCATTAAAATGAAAGAGACCAACCACTTAAATTTTGAGATTTTAGCGGCCACGGCAGAATTGAGCCCAATGTCGGCACCCAATGGTTGCTGCCTTCTGACACATATTCGCCTAGAGTAGCTTTCCGCACCGCAGCTCGTTAACAGGTATTCCCGTGGAAATGAGGTATTTTCTAGCAGTAAAACGTAGCCTATGTGTTAATCCAGGGCGTCAGCTAACTCCATACCAAATTTTATTAGCCGATTATAAGCGTGATTTCAATGATTATTATAATATTGTAGACGTGAAGTAACAAACATACACATTCACACACTCACTCTCTCACGAATATTAGTGTGATATACATTTGTATGCCGACTCAATAGCTTGCTTACAACTCAGTCGGCATACAACTGTTTGGACAAATAATTATCAGAGTGCTAAAATCATTCACCTGCGACACGTACACCGGTAAATTTAACTGGTTGATAATCCGCAACATGCAGTGATAGTACTCATGAAACTGAACAACTTTCCCTAAGGAACATGGGTTGTTCAGTTTCATGAGTACTATCACTATGCTACGTTGCAGATAAACAAACATTTAGGCTTGGGCCGCACTACGGTTTTTTTCCGCAAGCGGTAAACCGTACAACCGCAAATCCGCCCGAGACGCACACACTACGGTTAAAAACCGCGAAATTGGCCACGATTTTCACAGTTTGAAGATGGATTTCAAGAGAGCTGTTTGTGTTGTTGCTTTGATACTAAGAAGCAGAAAAAGAAAACGTTATCAATTCATTCCTGTCACTATATTGACGCAAAGTAGTGTCATATAACAGTGGTCTTTTCTGTACCTCCACTATGATTTTTGAGGATAAACTTTCATATACTGGTTCATTTGAAACAGACTCCGATTCAGTCGACGACATAATGACGACACGACAACCAAAACACATCGACTCTTCAGGACGATGTACCGAACAATGACAGAACCGCTCGCGGTTACCGCGTCAAATGTGTGCGCGCCAATATAAGTTCTATGGATTTCAAATTTTGGCGCGGCTATTTCCCGCTAGCCATTCTGTAACAAAACGCGGTTTTAAAATCAGTCGCGGAAAAAAACCGTCAGTGCGGCCGCTTTCATTAAGCTTGGGCCGCACTACGGTTTTTTTCCGCAAGCGGTAAACCGTAAAACCGCAAAGCCGCCCGAGACGCACACTACGGTTAAAAACCGCGAAAATGGCCACGATTTTCACAGTTTGAAGACGGATTTCAAGAGAGCTGTTTGTGTTGTTGCTTTGATACTAAGAAGCAGAAAAAGAAAACGTTATCAATTCATTCCTGTCACTATATTGACGCAAAGTAGTGTCATATAACAGTGGTCTTTTCTGTACCTCCACTATGATTTTTGAGGATAAACTTTCATATACTGGTTCATTTGAAACAGACTCCGATTCAGTCGACGACATAATGACGACACGACAACCAAAACACATCGACTCTTCAGGACGATGTACCGAACAATGACAGAACCGCTCGCGGTTACCGCGTCAAATGTGTGCGCGCCAATATAAGTTCTATGGATTTCAAATTTTGGCGCGGCTATTTCCCGCTAGCCATTCTGTAACAAAACGAGGTTTTAAAATCAGTCGCGGAAAAAAACCGTAGTGCGGCCCAAGCCTTACTCACAAAATCAGGCAGTTAAAATCCGCGGCTGTTTAGCGGGAAAAAACCGTAGTGCGGCCCAAGCCTTATAAGCGTGATTTCAAATGTACTGACCTGCCGTGCGGCCTAGGACCGCCCACATCGTCTGATCGGCCAACACTTCGTACATCAGTGAACAATACTCCGTCTCGTTCACCTGAAAACGTAAATACAGACAAATAGTTTTAACCTCCATGCGTCTATGAGGCTTTCAGAAAAATCCTTAAGATCCATTTATTCAAATGTACTTTTAAAAAATCCTATAAGATATTAAAATTACTTAGCCCTTATAATAAATCTGAATATGAAAACAACGAATAAATTGTGTACAATATACCAAGGATATAATTATATTTTAAGGGTTATTACTTTTTAAATATTTGGTTTTATTAATAATTCTCCACTATATGCTGCATTGCACTACTACGGCCTGCTAATTTGTGTTTCCTCTACCCTAAGGTTGTCTGGTAGAGATCGCTGCGATAAGACCGCCTTTGCACATTATGTTCTTCAGTGTTGTTTTTATGTTCGCTATTTTTGTGTGTAATAAAGTGTTTTTACTTAGATAGAGTAAGAATAACTTCATTTTGGACCCTGTTCTATTACCAGTACCCCTACCATGAGTTGATAACCAAAGTAAACGCGCTCGATAGCGAGAGCGTAAACGCGATTTTGTATGGAATTAAAACTACGCCATCTATCGACAGTTATCTGAAGTAAAATTTCTCCATACTAAATGCATGTTTACGTTGTCGATATCGAGCGCGTTAAGTTTCGTTAGCAACTCATGGTAGGGGTACACAATCTTGAGAGATAGTTGAAAAGAGAATATAACTAACTTACTCTTTGGACACTAAGCTGCAAACAGCACATTTGCGAAGCTCGACAGAAATCGGCGCCTTTGCTCGGCTCAAGCTTGGTCCTGATCACGAATAGCGTCGTGTAGTCCTGAATGTCGAAGGGACAGGAGAAGGGCCTGAAGGAATCCTCCAGCTCGACAGGACAGTACCGGATGGAAAACACCGCTTTCATGGGACCAGCTTTCACCAACGGATCCTTCTGTAATTCCCACATGAAAGACGCGGTGGTGCCGTCCGATGCTAGAATCTGCAAATGTGAAGGCAAAGTAGTAAACTCTATACGGCGGCCTTTTTTTTCTTGACGGCCTCGTAGCCTAGTTGGTAGTACGTCTGCCTACGAAGCACAAGGTCGCGGGTTCGAATCCCGCCCAGGGCAAACATTCGTGTGATGAGCACTTGTGTTTGCCTTGTGTCTCGATGTTGTATATTTATATGTGTATGTATATCAGCTATCTGACACCCATAGTACAGGCTCTGCCTAGTTTGGGGTCAGATGGCCGTGTGTGAGATGTCCCACATATTTATTTATATACCGTCTTCTTTATCAGCCCATGTCAACCAACCCACTGCTGGGTATAGGCCTCTATTACGGTCCTGTGCTTTCCGTATCCAGCAAGGTTAACCAACCTTGCTATATGGAGGCGCTGTAATGTAAACAAACAGTCCACCTTTGTTACAGTGAGGCGACCAACCCTGGTGTCAGAGTTACTGAGCCGCCTAAGGCTTCTGACGTGATATTTCGAGACCTTTACTTGCCTATCGAAGCACGGAATCATCTTTCTTTTCAGACAATCAGGTCAATCAGTCTGCAATGTCCTAACAAAACTGGGGAAAATGTCCTCGTGATAGTGTCGCCAGTATATGAACAATTTTATTTCTATCAGCATAAATGATTTGTAGTTTTTGTATGGAAGATAGTCACTTACCAAGTGTTTAACGTTCTTGGGGTTTAAATCTGACACTGTTGTGTTGTTGTCGCACTCTAGCCGTGGTTCCGTCAGTTTGAACTGAATGAAGTGAGCTATGGTGCACTTCAGCGTGACATGGACGAACTTCCGAGTGTTCGATGTAAGGAGCCTCCACGAAGCTATGATTGGGGGAGAAAAGTCGAGAGGCACCTCTGTCACTGCGTCCCACCATGGACAATTTAGCCAAACCTGAGAAGAAGTGTACTGTTAGGTTTGGAAAATCGTTTGAAACGACCCACAGTAAAGTTACAAATACAAACCCAGGCAAGGAAGCCAAGCACAAGCTAGGAATTGTAGCAATTGCCCAGGAAGGTATTTTTCATTTTTGTAGACTTAAAATGAGCGTCAGTAGTAAGTGACTAAGACCGTTGTCTTCTATTCGGTGGTCGCAGGGTCAAGCCGTGGCACGTTACTAATGTGATTTCGTATTTCAAATTTATATTCATGTTTATTCGACGCTCGAAAAACTGTGTGAAGTTGAGCACTGGCCCAGCGTGATAAACTAAGGCCTATTTAGCCTGATTCTAAGTAGACTCGAGCACATCGGTGGGTACATATATGAGCTGTTAATGATCGATAACACTTAAGAATCCCTATGGCTTGGGTATAGTCCTTTAATCAGTCTGTACGACCTAGGAAACCCGGTAACAAAGAGTTTTTACTCACCGTGTGTTCAATACTCTTTTCCCTCTTGGGCTGCAAACTGGCGAATAGTTTGAGCGGCACTCTAGTGCTCTCAAAAGGCTTGCTGGCAGGCACTGGGATGGAGAGCTCTCGGGTCATTGACTCCTGACCCTCGCTGGCGAAACGAATCACCAGACCCATTGACGTTTTGAGCAGAATCGTCGAGTTCTAGAAAAAAAATGTAGGTAATACTACACTTCCAAGGTCTATCATCTATCAGACCATAAGTCTTCATTTATGGCCTTAAACTATCATACTGGTAAATATCTGATTGGAAGCGAAATCTATACTATAATAAAACTGAAGAATCGGCGTGTTTGTACATTAATTTGTTTAAAAAAAAAACTGATTGTAGGTGATAAAGGGAGTGTAGCTGAACACAAAAATACAAGATTTGAAAAAAATGTCCGTCTGTTTGTACACGCTAATCTCTGGAACTACTGGACGGATTTTAATGAAACTTTACAATAATATAACTTATACATCAGAATAACACATAGGCTACTTTTTACCACGGGAAAATACTCCTTTCCCACGGGAAACCTGTTAATGCGTGCGGAGCTAGTAGTTAAATAAGTTAACAAACGTTATCTGTTGAAAAAGTATTAAACTATACTATGCATTTAAGTTGTTAGTTTCTTTTATTTATTTTTTATTATTTGTGCATTTCTTTTTTAGTCTATCTGATTTTACTGCTTGGTGTAATACTTTCAGTTTTATCTTGTTATAGGGCAGCGTCTTATATTTTATGTTAAATAGCATCATTCAATCAAACTATTGTGTTGGCAGGTATCAATGGGTAATTATACGTAGATTAGGTAAACCCACATATTTCATGTATTGAAACCGACGATAAACCCACCATATTCAATTTAACACCAGTAGGGTGTGTATCTGATATACACGATAAATATATCTTGTCACGTGCGAAACCTCGTGACTAAGGCGTACATGAAATATTTACCTCTTGCAAAGGCGAACTCCCAGCTGTGACAACCAACTCCATATCATGTTCCAAGCCCGCCACCAAGTCTTTCTTCGGCTCAACCTTATTCAGATACACACTCACTCCTTGCGTAATAACTTCGTAACCAACTTTCGTCGTAACCAGTGCATTGGATAAAAACTCCAATTTCCTCTCAACTATCAGGGAAACTTGTCCGAGCTTGAAAGTACCGCACTTCTGTGCTAAATATTCTAAACATATTTCGTTCGTCCCTGGTTTCAAAATTGTGTTTTCGCTCGCGAAGCTATCTTGGTAGTTGCTTCGCGTTGTTGCGGACGGTTTTTTGTATTTGTGACTATCTGATCGCTTTAAAGTCACTTTAGGGTTCAAGCACTCGACAGTTGTTTTCTGAAGGGTCTTGTCTTCCTTATAATGTAATTCGGCAGTGAATTGAAGCGGGTTGAGCAGAGGGTTCTTAGGTTTTAGGTCGTCTAGCTTTATACTGAAAAAATAGAAAGATATGTCATTATTGAATCAGTATCATCTTACCAGTTTTAGCCTATTCGATCCTACATTTTATTTTATTATAAAATGTGACGTTCCATTATGATGGATTTTAGTATAAAGATAATCTTTTTGGATTTGAATAGCTTATTAGTGATTACAGAGATATGCGTAACTCAATACCGAACATAAGGTACTTTTACACGTGGAACGTCACAAATGATTAAATGAGTTATGTAAACCTATTTAAAATAGAATAAAATATATTTCTAACTAGCCTTCCGCCGCGGCTCCGCTCGCGTTAACAGTTTTTTCCGCGGGAACGAAAATTTTCCCGCGGTGCAAGGTAGCCTATGTTACTCGGGGTGAAGGTAGCTTTCTAATGGTGAAAGTATTTTTGAAATCGGTTTAGTAGATTTTGAGTTTATTCATTACAAATATACACACACACAAAAATACAAATCTTTCCTCTTTATAATATTGGTATGATTTAGGGGTAAGTTATCTCTTGTGTACCATTTATCTGATATCAATTATTATGAATGTTTAATTTATTTTGAAGGTTTTTGTAAAATAAATATATCTATACATATAACTACTTTCCTTACCTACTAATAAGATGTCCCGCGTCGCTCTCCCCGCTGTCACTCGCAGGTTTCCTCGGCGAAGCGCTGTGCGCGCTACTACTCATCTCAACTTTCATACTCTTACCCACGGCCTTCTTCTCTACAACATCTTCCTTATAACTCTCTATACTAATAGCCGCTCTCGTACAGTTCACATCTTTTGGAAAGTGCGACTCAATAACTAAAACACATTTGATAATGTTCTCGGTGATGTAGACGCCTCGTTCCGCCGGCAGCAACGTTACTGACACGATTTTGAAGCAGTCGTTGAGATCGGATATTACAGGGTCAGATTTGTCTAGGTTATCCCTAATTGAGTTCATCATCTCCTCGAGATAGAAGTTTCTGACTAGTATTTCTAATTCGGCAGTGCATGCGATTGTTGCAGAGAGCTTTGTGTATCTGAAAAGGATTTCAAATTGAAGTTTTTTATTGCCTCAATCAACTGTGATGAACAAGCAACTTTTTTGTTGACTTGTAGTCCCCGATACCTAATATGTCTTGCAAAAAAATACTATGTACGGACTTTGTTTGGCGCTAGCGATTAATGACGATTGTTACTGTAGTTTCCTTTAGAATGTAATGTTTTGCTTTTTATATCTTCTTCTTTGTTGTGTTGTATTATTTGACAGTTAAATTATATCTATATTTTCAAAATGCGATATGTGACTAAGACTAACCACATATCATTAAAAGCCAGACCGGAAAAAAAACCTCGCCGTATTGTGTAAATTAATTTTATAAGTATTTTTATAAAATCGTTTGATGAAAGAAACACAAAACAGACGTGTGGCGCCCATAGCGCAGGTTCTTTATTATACTCGTATACTATCAATCGTCGTATACAATCATAGGCACCAAGGACAGTGAAACAAAAGACGGACGCGGATGATTGTATGCGCGACGCACGACGACGACGCTCGAAAGACGATAGTGGGGGTGTTAAGCTCTCTGTCCCTTACTCCAAGTATATTGTCAATTGAGAGAGACGATACCATTCGTAATTTAACTTTATCAAAAAATGTCGTCTGTTACCGTATATTTACTATCTATAAAACACTCTATATACTCGTAGTAGATACTGTGGCGGCGCGCACATACTACTTCATTAGAAGAGCGACTAATTAGAAGCCGAGGCCTGAATCGCTCTGTAAAAGTTCGCAAGACATTGAATAAATACAAGTTCCAACGAAGAAAATACAGTTGGACCGCGGTCCCCGGGCTCACCACCATGCCCCAAGGAAGATCTTCCCTTTGCCTCCACAATACCATTCGTCGCGTATACGAACATTCGTTCCCCGTGCGAATGCAACTGTAGCGCCTCTAGGCTTTAATTAAGTGTTGACTCACCTATCCATATCGTTCATTTTCTTGGCAGCGGCCACGAGCTCAAGCCTGGTCTGGGCGGCTAAGTCCAGCCAACCTTGCTCCTCGTACGACCTTAGCGCGTCCAATAGGAACACCACCGCTTTACCGGTCTCGCCGAGTTCCGAATAAAACGCGGCCAAATCGCGCCCTATGAGCCGGGCGAATCTAAACGTACAATTGGAATTCATACATAAATAAATAGAATATATTGCAGTTGTTGTTGGTTACACAGGAATACTGTTTTCAGTTTATGTGTAAGTTCAGTCACCTCTTACAACAACCCACAAATACAAATATTATTTATTGACAATAAGAAAAAACAAAGAAAATAACACAAACACAGAAAAGATCAGGTTTCAACAGGCGGCCTTATTGCTAGGTAGCAATCTCTGCCAGGCAACCCATCATAAGAGAAACGCTAAATATAATTGAGTAGTGCGGGTTGTTGGCTAAACTACATACGAATATTCCACTTAAAATACATGGATAATTAAAACCTACAAAAAGTTGTTGACTATTATACGCTAAGAGTCACACGATACTTTTTAAATGACAAGGTACAGAAAGAATCAGTAGTTTAGATACGAAAGTAACTTACCGTAACCTCCCAATGTGCTTGTAAGTTCCCATAGCGAGTTCAGCCAACTCCAAATAGTAGTGTTGGAAGCTGGTTTTGCTACACAGCGCCTCTTTGAGCCTGTCTGTGGGGGTGGGTTGGTGGTTGTTTGTCTCACTGTCGCCCATGCCAGCCGACAGCATCACGACTAAATGCAGTTGCTCCGAAGTGGGCTCTGGCGATCCCGGGAGCAGCCCACACAGTTTGCCTAACTCGTGAAGCTGAAATAGAAATCAGCGTTATTGGCACTCCCAACACCTCATATATATCCCAACCGTGGGGCTCGAGACTGTGACGCCCCACATTGGGCGCCATTGTGCTTAGGCGCGTCTGCAAGGCGATAACACGAAAATGAAGAAGAGCAATCCATTTATACATTGATTTTATTAAACAGAAACAGATAAAAGATACAGAATTTCACATAATTAGCACGAGACTGAAAATTTTGAAGTAACGGCCGGCTCGTTGAAAGGTAAATCCAAAAGTGAATATAAAAATGAATGAAGTGACGGATGATTGTCGACTGAAATCCAAAATTATTTAGACGAAAATGGTAAATGAGATGAGGATGAAGCTACGAGGTGGTATGCACCACTTTACAAGCCTAACCTGAAATCAGGGCGATAGGCCTTAGTCGACCACGCTGACCCAGTGCGGGTTGGTCAATTTCACACCCAACCATTTAAAGGTGTGTGCAGGTTTCCTCACGATAGTTTTCTTCACCGTAAGAACATCGAATAAACGTACATATGGTACGTGCCGAGGTTTGAACCCGCGAACTTCCGAATGAAAGTCAACGGGCCTAGCCACTTGGCCACCGATACTCTAACTGGCTCTCCTCGATGTGTGACTTTACGCGAGTGTGACAATATGCTACAGTGGCATTTAGAGAGTGTAGCTTTCAAACGGGACATTTCGCTAATGTGACATTTTGCGCCGGGAGGAAATTTTCATCCTTCTAGAGCAGATAGAAAAATAAGGGTTTTTGTTTCTAGTAGACAAAACTAATATTAGCGGCCGTCTAACTGTCCAATTTTATTACTATAGATAGTGTTAATAAAGAATATTTGTATTGCAGTGTACCTTATTAATGAATGTGGATGAAGTGAAAGAAGTATGTCCGGATCGTGGCAAGTGTAAGAAAGTGATCTCTACCTACCCCTCCGGGAAAGAGGCGTGGCTGTATGTATATATATTAGGTGCAGTTAACAGTTTTTCCCGTAGGAATGAGGGATATTCCCTCTGTAAAAGGTAGCCTATCTATTATTCTGACAGCTAAGCTTAATTACTGTAAAGTTTAATTTATATAATTAAGTATTATTGACACTCATAGTACAGGCTCTGCCTAGTTCGGGGTCAGATGGCCGTGTGTGAGATGTCCCACATATTTAAGTAGTGTTTCCTCAAAATTTCATCAAGCGAAGCTCAAGACCGAATGCGATGGCGGAGAACTGTGGATGCCTTCTGCCCCATCTAGGGGACAAAGGGTATAAAGTCAAGTAGTTTTTGCGTGAAAGAGTAACAAACATCCATCTATCCACCCATACATGCATCCTCACAAACATTCGCGTTTATAATACTAGCGACCCGCCCCGGCTCCGCACGGGAAAATGGTTATTGTGGGTTATCCTTAAGTATATTATGCATGTATTATACATATAAACCTTCCTGATGAATTACTCTATCTATCAAAAAAAACGCATCAAAATCCGTTGAGTAGTTTTAATGCCGGGTTTACACCCTTGCCAAGGCGTGGCAAGCCTAAGGGACGCAGTTATGCGCAAGAGTGAGCGCGGTGTATTTGTATCTCATTCTAACGCATAACTGCGTCCCTTAGGCTAAGCCATCGCAAGGGTGTAAACGCGGCATAAAGATTTAAGCATACATAGGGACATAGGGACAGAGGAAGCGACTTTGTTTTATACTATGTAGTGATTAGTATGATTGTACCTTATCCTTAGCGTTGTGCAGTAGCGGCGCTTGAGTCGCCGTGCACATTTCTAGCGCGCTGTTGTTCGCCGATAGCTTCTCGCACGCGCGTAGCGTCTCTGCGCACGCGAGCTGCGCCCAGCAAGCCGACGCGCCTTCCACTGCGCTCGCGCCTAACAGATTCAGCTCCAACATCGTGTGGTGTACTGTCGTTAGACACCGCGAAGCGATCTGTCCAACAAATGCTATAATGACACTTAGGTTGATACTACAGACGTAATACATGCAAATCTTGAAGCAGGAAATTCTGTATACTAGCTGAAGTCCTGTCCTTTTCCACCATCTTGTAGGTTGGCTGGAAGAGATCTCTTTCTTATAGAGATAAGCTCGTCTTTGTACACTAGCTCTAAGTATCAAATGTATGTTGTTTTGTGCAATAAAGAATATATATAAAGTGCGGGGGGTAGTTTAGTTTTAGTGTAGGATAGGATCTTTGAAGGAGGATTCTATCTTTTTATTTAAGAATTAATAATGTAAATCAGCGATCAAAGGAACGTAGTCAAGTCATGAATTCTTATTCGCTTCACGATTCATAAAAAGTCAACTTGAATGGTCATGATCCCTAACAGTTGACTTCAGTTTCCTTTCGTAAACGTAAAAAGTAACTTTGTCAGTCTGCCTGTTATGCCTTAATAATAATAAGTAGCTCGTCATTCCCCGTGATTGCTTTTTTAACTATTCAGCAAATATTTTCGCCATTCGTTCAGTTTCAAGAACGTAACAGACAGAAAGTTCCCTCCGCATTTATAATATTATTGAAACTCAATAAGCTTTTAAACAAGTCAAAGTACTGAATAATATCCAGTGGACATTCATACGGTTTTAAAGCCAGTGAAGCGGTCGTCGGTGCTTACAACTGTCACTGGGTGGGCGGTAATGATAGCAGTTGTATAATTGAAGTCACAGATGGACGGCCGTGGAGAAAAGCTGTATACTGCCTAAGTAGGTACTATTGCATAGGCATTAACGTAACTGGTTGTAAACGCGTCAATCTAATATTGAGCAATTTACAAGAAAATTACTGATCCAACTTAATTATACATAGAAGAGTAATAGTAATAAAGTCGAAGTCAAAATATATTTTTCATAAGAAAATTTTATGCTAATTTCTTAACCCATCCCGGATCATCTCCACACATGTGTGGTGTTCATAAGCGCGCTCCGCAAACTGATGAGACCACACATGTGTGGTTCAGATTCTCGACTTTAAAATCAGCTTTTTACGGCTAAACCATGAAAGAATCGCTTGTACGGTGTTTGACAAGTGGTAGGGCGTTTATGAAACAATATAATGGCACATTCACTTCACTAGTGCCAGTACAAAAAATTAAAAAAAAAAATATCCGAAAGTGACAGTTTGTATGAGCGTTGTGGAAGTGTTTGTTTATTTTACAATTTACAATAAGAATTTACCACAAATGAGGTCTAAACTCGACTAATAAGTGTTTTATAGTGAATAAGTGATGTGCCAAAAGGTATTCTAATAAGAATTATGTGTTTTTTAAGCGAAAAATATTAAAACAGAAGAAGTAGCGGGCAGAAATCTAGGGTCTCAGAGTTAGAAATTTAGTTTTTGCTTTCCTACCACGAAAAAGTCAAACAAACGTTAAACAGTTGTCTGTAAAGTCTTGTATGAAAAAATCTCATGGAAGATTTTTTTTGTTTTTCTTGAACAAAATTCTTCGCATTATAATTGTGATATTCCCAAGGCAAGGGTGCTATAAGTACTACCGTACAACCTTAGTACTTATATTATAACCTTGGATATTCCAAGACGGAACAGTCTAACTAAACGCGAAGCTTGCTCAGTGGCACAGAAGAAAATAATAGTCAGTGGTCTAAACACAGTAACATTCATGCAATGAATAATGCACTCAAATATTAATTGCTGATAATTATTGATAATTACTAACTTCCATGCATCAAAATAGCTCAATTCATTTACAGCTAGTTAATTTGATTCATATTTCCTTTATCAAAACCACTTTATTACCTTCTATATAAAGTTGATTATACTAAAATTAAATAAATGAATTGGAACGCACTACGCTTCAGTGATGTTAAGTTGGATTAATTTGTTTTTTACTATTGTAAATGAAAACCTCATTAAGAGAATAAAAATCTAATACATAGAAAACTAAAATATATATGAAAAAAGGGGTCTAGCTAGAGTCAAGAATTGGATCAACCAACCAAAGTGGTGGGTCTTTTGTGAGTGTGAACAAAAACTGTGATGCTGTTAAGTGTAGGGGATTTGATAGACTGCTTTCTCTTAATCTTTTGATATTTAGTATTCGCATTTTTCTGCAATCTCGTTGTTAAAAGTATTCTTTTATGAGCTTACTTTTATAAACTAATGAAATAATCAGTGTTGTCAATTATAATAAGTTTGAACGATTTAGAGACGGCAGTCTAATAAATTGTGTAGGGAATTGATAGATGACAACTCTCACTGCTACTTTTCATAAGACACGGTCCAATCACAAACTATTAAATACTTAAAATTAGTTTATTATGGGCGTGCAAGAAAAACAGATAAGAAATAATGTCATCATCATCATGTCGTATGGCAGCTACCGCAATGGATCCTAATAATGTCATAAGTAGAAACAATGACCACAATTTATTAATGTCTAAAAACTTACCTCCCAAGGTTTATTAGTAAGTAATAACATGGCACTTTGACGTTGGAAGAGGTAGCTTCTGAAGTCTAACAAGGACGCTGTCTTCTTAACTATGAGCTCCCTTAACTTGTGCGGCACCGTTGCGGTTAGCCTGACAGCCTCCCACGACGTGATTGGCTGGCGGAAGGTCTCCAGCCACTTAGGGCTGGCTGCGACATTAGAGTTGAGCACAAACTGGGAGAAGAGGGCGTCTAATTCGTCGTACTGGACCAACGCTTCGTCGTATAAACCCAGCATCTCCAGTACAAACGCCAGTTGCTCCTGAAATGGTGTCGTTGTTAGGCACGCTTCTACAAAACAACTATGAGATCTTGACGAATTAAAAAACAATAGACAACACAGGTAAACAGAGTGCGCAAAGGCAGCCTTATCGCTTGTAGCGATCTCTAACAGGCAAACTTAGGGATTAAAGTGCAGTATTAAAGTACGAATACATTTTCAAGTTGTGGATGTTTAAGGATTGTTTGCGGTTCATTGTAACTTTCTGATTTAAGTTAGGAGGCAGTGAGCGAGTAGACTTTCAGCTTAGTTCGAAATTTAAAAATGCATACCTGTAAAATGAAGTATTTACAAAAATCCCATTCGGGATCATTTCGTTTCTCTCTCTGCTCCCGAATGTACTCCTCGAATTTGATCAGGGCCTTGTTGTAGGCCACTAACACTAAGTTCCTTATCCTCGCCACCAACGATCGCCATGAGTCAGCACTCCTGGCTTCCGATTTTATGGGGTTTATAACCGTTATAAACCTGTCTTCAGTTTGCTTCACACCGAAGTCACCCTTGATCTTATCCAGAACTGTTGTCCTGGGCAGGAGCTTGTTAGTCTTCCGTATATCGAAAGTTTCCACCAGAATGATCATCCAGTCTGTCACGCCATTCAATTCTAGCTGCTTGAACCATGAATCTATGTCTTCTCTTAGGGACGCCTTATAAAACTCTATGTCCTGGAATTGAGTAGGTAAGAGAAAATGAAAATAAATGTGTGGCAATTTTACACACGCATGGAAGTTGACTTTAAACTGGGTGAAGTTTTTTATTATTCTTATTGTAGTCAGCTAGTGTTTCCATATGAGCAACATTAGTTTTTTTATTGAAATGATTGGTATTATTACTATTTAACATTTTCTTGATATCGGAAATGGTTACATTGTTTTCATGATGTAGGTAACTTAAAAACATGAGTGTCTATATTCACAACAAAATATGAGTTTATTTTACCATGAGTCAATTGGTTATGCTTAATTTAGAAAAAAAAAATAGAAAGAAAAGTTGTTTTTTTTTTTGTACTAAGTATACTCAATTATAGTTGGTATAGTAGGATGATAATGCCCATTTCACTCAGGTCGACACAGGGACGAAGGTCCGATTTATGTCCGAGATCGACAATATTCAAAGTTGTTCGCTTTGATTAAAAAATATTTGTAATTCGCAAGCAGATAGCATCTATTTACAGAATAAACCATTTTAATTATTCGTCTGTAGCACATACAATATAATGCACGCGAATAAAGCTTGTACAGCAAAAAAACATATACGTAGGTATTGTTGTGTTTGTATAAATAAGTAGTTATTTATACAGTTGTAACAAACATTTGATCGGCCAGCTACTCGGTGATTAACAACACAGTATCTGATAACCAACACTTTATTAGAAAGCGTACCTGCATTCTCGTTTGTAAATATATCGTCATTACTTCAGCTTATCAAAGATCAACATTCGCATTCTATCGGTATACGGAACACAACGTAAGTTCATTTCAGTTTAAAAACTCACACATGTACGTACATTATTCTTTATATATGAAACTGTAGCTGTAGAATAGCATAACATACATTACAGTCAAATGTAGGGTATTTATAAATGAACATAAGAACAGTGCAGTGTTCAGCTTAGTGTACTCTTGAATGTACATCAAATTACACTATTATTGTCCTTCGTCCACAAAGGAGGATTCATGTGCTGCTTCCATTGTATAAAGAGGAGATTGCATATGCAGATTTTTACCGCAGGGAATACTACACTAAAATACCATAAAATCGTAAAGACGCAAGTGTAGCCGCGGGCAGATAGCTAGAACAATCAGTCCAGTCAGGCACATGCATAACGAACTTCGCATGTCAAAGAAATATTTCATACAATTTCAGTACAGTATTTTTTTTTGGTATTAAAATTGTTTTCGCTTAGTTAGACTATTCTCAGTTCTATTTTTAATATGGCGATTATCTAATTCAAAAGGTTAAATTGTGTCAATACATTATGTCTCTTTAAGTACGTATATACCTACGTACCTGACTTCTTACTTGTTGTTAGTCGTAACGTAAGATCATTGTTAGTAAATGAACATATAGCCGAGTGGTAAGCAACAAAAGGAAGTCTGTATATTGAAATCGCAACCAGCAGTCAGGGTTCAAACTTCAAGGAGAAAAATACGACCTTATTTTTGTATTTATACTCTAAGAATACGACGTTACAAGATACAACTTACAATAACAAGTATAATTTGATACGCAATGGATATTGAATAAAATTTTACACTAGCTTCGTACAGTAACCAGTAACAGTGCTGCTGCACACTTTTACCTTGAGAGCGCCGTTATTACGTAACAGTAGGGGAGAATTTCGTAATGCCAGTGGTCTGCCACATGTGCTGCTACTGTACTAGGGGCCCTAAATATTTTCATACATTCAATCTAATTTAAGTCACCATTGTTCCGCCAATACCACGGCTGGGCAATGGCTTTCTCAAGAATTTCCACAATAACAGGTCAAAAAATATCAAACTCATTGTTTTATAAAAAAAAAATTTTATTATTCATTTAAAAAACACTTGATTACTTCAGAAGCTAAAGAGTTTTGCTCAAACTAAGGTTCTCGTCTAAAATTATAGGTCTGATTATAGTTAATCATCATAAACACTTTTTAACAAAACTTTCAATTCCATGGGAACAAAATGTAGTCATCAAATGTTTTTTTACGAAAAGCGGAATCCAAACCCGCGACTATGTGCTACAGACAGTCTACTATCCGGGCCGACTTTCACCTGATTTCGTTTGTTAAAAATAAAAACTTCATCATTACCTTTTCTTAAAATAAAAGAAATAATTAAAAATCGCTTTGCTTTATAAAACTTAATCTGCCTAATTAATGTCTAAAATGACCTATTTTATTATTGCTAAGTTAATATTAACCAATTATAATCATAAAACAAAGTATAACAAAATTCTTGTTTGTACATTCTGGTTCTTTTGGTGTGTGCTGTAAAACACCGATATTTATTTGAGACAGAAAATGAAATGCAAATTTGGTTAAATACCAGAAGAATGGATTTCTGTCCAATGTACCAAGCAGTTTTACTATTTAATAGACTACCTAGCTAGGCTTAAAAACTATTGACTATTGCTAAGGGGCGTAATAACGCAAAGTGGCGCCACCATCCTTAAAAGAGATTTTCAATTTTTCTATCTATAACTACATTGAAGTATAATAAACATATTATGTGATAGCTTCTATATGTCCTACAGCACAACGTCAACAAATCTGACGCATGGATTTTTTAAAAATTGATTATTTGTGAAGTATTTTTTTAGGATGCTTTGGCATTAAATAAGAACAAGTCACTTGCCAAAAAAATATACTATTATTACTTGATTATTAATAAGTCACATAAAGAAGAAAAACCCTTCAAGGTACATTGTACATACCGAGGAAAGCCAATTATAAGTGCAGAAAGATAGAATAAAAAAAAAAATGTAGAACTTCAATGATACTATCATCAGACTACTTATATCTATGTACTTGTACATGTTATACATAAATATTGAAAAAAATACATAATAAAAGACTGAAAAAATTTAACAAACAACCATGTAGTACTTACCACACAATCAGTCCAGTAGATGTGGAAAATAGGACGTTTCAGCAAGTTGTGCTCTGGTGGGAATTTATCCTGTCCCAATTTGACAAATGAAGCCTCCAAGTAGACGGATTTGGTGACCCTGCCATATGAGCGTCTCCACTCACATGAGTCTTGCGGTATTGCTGCCACTAATGGAGCTTCTAATGTGCAGAATAGATTCCAGTCTCCAGCACCTGAGTGCAGAAAAAAAATTATATTATTTATTTGAATTGGGCCACATGATTTCATCTTATGTGGTCACAAGAGGTACAATACTCAGGAAATGTACAGCATGTTCCTATGTCCTTAAAATTGTTGTGGTTAGAGTCTCTGGTGGTTTTAGACGTTTTCTCTCATGTATTGTGGAACTTGTGGAAGAATTACTGTTACTAGTTGTTAAAAAACTAAATAAAAGATATGATTTACATATTTTAATAGAATATTGAAAAATCTTATTGAAAAATATATAGAAACATGTGGAGAAAGATATCAAACAATCAATAACAAAGGTCAATAAATAAAAGTAAATTAAGAGAAAATACTGAAATTGGTCTCTTAAAATTAGCTCAACTTTCAGATGAAAGCATTTTATTGGTACCAAAATAAAATTAAATATATATACCTACCCCGTTGGATTTTGATCTTGGATAAACACGGAGGGACAGAGTACTACACAGCCTTTTGTTGTGATATTTAATTATCAGAATAGGTGCTGGAGAACCTTATGTAAAATGAAGTAAGAAGGGTATAAAAATATAGGCACAAACTACAAAAATCAATCGATTCTTGAGAAACATAATTGGACACAAACCTAGACCTTAATTTTAAAATTGGGGCAGCTGGTAAAGATACTCACATGTTATTATAGGTTTATTGGTCATCCCTTCTTGGTTGGCTGCAGAGTTATCGACACCCTTCATTGTGCTTGTACATCATCAGTTGTTCTGTAATACCGGAATTTTGCAGGCATGACACACAAAAATTCTTCTAATTATTAGACGGAATCCACCCACTTTCGTAGTTTTCACATAGATTTAGCTATTATCGAACTTATCTTCAGATTTATATCAGTTTCAAGTAAATATTAATTTATAGCATTTGCAGCTTAGCATGTACCTACTTATTATTTTCAGAATAAAACGTAAAATACATAGCAAGGTCTAAATTCTCATTCAGTCAGTCAGTTTTCTTTTTTAATCAAATCAACGCAAAATCCTTTTCCATTCGTACACGTCAAAATAATGTTGCCACATGATGTCTTGTTTTCTCCCTATTTTATTGTCTTCTCGTTCGGCCCGGCTTTATTAATAATAGGAGCGAGTGAGTCGCTCCGCCGCTCCGCTGCCGCCGCATAGCTCCATGTTTTCGTGTTTAAAGCCTGACCAAAGAAATAAGAAATCTGCTCTGGGGGCGCCACGTGTATATTTTCACGACTATGGCAACAATTTCCCTAATAAAATTAGTTCTATTGAAATTCCGCAATATGGCGAGGTGTCATATTTCTTTGGTCGGGCTCTAAATTACAACAACAAACAAAACAACACACTTCTTTCTTTTCTCATTGCACACTCCGTCCAGGCTTTAAGAGTGTACGTACATTATTTGTTCGTGCATTATAGAGACTCATTTTAAAATGTCATTTCATGACAGCTCTCTCTCTTTGGTCCACGTAGTGACGTAAAAACACTATCATACCAGTGGTGCCAGATGCTAATTTTCGCCTTTAGTTAATCATTTATTTATTGCATAACCTTAGGGTACAAAAGATGTGAAATGTTAAAATAATTAGAACACATATGAACCCATATGGTTAGGTTAGGTTAAATAATAATAGTAATAATAATTTCTTTATTTCAGGCAGGTACCCATAGTGCAAAACAAACACAACAACAAAGTGGCTACACTGTCAAACTGTTAAAAATATGTACATAGAAAAAAAGTCTAAAAACCGATTCAATGGAATGTAATGGCTTGTTTACACGTATTAAGTTGTTAAGTAGTTAACTAAATTTTAAGTTAAAATTAACTTAATTTTAAGTAACCGATCGTTTACACGCTTGTCTAACTTATGCACTCTTTAGTTCACTGTACTACTTAAGTACTTCACTAAATTGTTGAGTTCACACGTAACTAAATGACAGTTTAGTAGAAAGCCACGCCTACCGGGGAATGCAAGCGGTGCGGGAGGCGCGGCTACTTAATCAAAAATAGACTAGATTCTATTTCACTTGTTCACTTAACCACTAAATCGTTTACTTACCACTTGTGACTAAAGAGCTCTTAAGTGGTTGTTTACACGCAAGAATTAAGTTAAAATCAAGTTAAAATTTAGTTAATTACTTCGTCACTTAATACGTGTAAACCAGCCATAAGAAGCGATATAGAACATTATATCCTGATTCTTTTAATTTTTTTTTTTTCTGTTTGTACGGACGGGGGCTAATCTCGGAAAGGTCCGAAACCATTGGACCACCGATTTGAATGAAATTTTGCATGGTGGTACCTTATATCAACATCTTAAATAGTTTTTACTGCGGGAAAATATCTCAATTCTACGGGAAAATAAAAAAAGAACGCGGGCACACCACAACCGCTGGCGGACAGCTAGAATAAAGGTCGTGAAATGCTTGTAGTAAAGGAAATATACTTTTGTCAACAGTTTTTATCGAGAGAAAAAAACAGCTAAAATTCTATTTTCGCGTCCTTTTCCACGCGCGATCAAACATATTGAAGTCGAATAATGTGTCCTAATAGACGATCGCGCGATAGAACGATTTCTTCATACATTTCACAATCGCGTTCTATTAGGACAACGCCTTAATCCACTGGCGACAAAGACAAAGTCGTGCAAAAACGAAAAGGGACGCAGTTATGCGCAAGAGTGAGCGCGGTGTATTTGTCTTTGTCGCCAGTGGAATAAGGCTCTTAGCTATGATCCAATAAAATATCTTTAGCCATTTGAAGATTATCGGCTCTTTTCTAGCGGTTGAAAGGATCAGACAATGGTTTTGTAGCAAGAGTTTTTAAAATTTTTAATTCAATGTTATTGTATACAGATTTGGGTGTTTTACGGACCGAAGACTTTAAAGCATGTTTTTGGCTTTTGTTTAAATTTATCGTTATTGAACTATTTTTGTAACTTGTTTATGTGAGGTGAGGTTATATTTATTTTATAGTATATGAAGAAGGTCTCTCGTATCGTATAGGTACTAGGTACCTATATTATGGTTTTAAAACTAAATGTCAAATACTTTGAAAATTTACTACCTTATGAAGTTTTGAGCGCATCTTTTTTATTGAGGCTACTAAGCTAAAACTTTTAGACGCTTTAGACTACTTCTTATCATAAAATAAAAATATTAGGCGAATTTATTTAGGCTACTTTGACAGTCAGAATTCGGCTACTTGAGTTCTCTTAATGTCTGTCTGGCAACACTAATACCACATAATTTTGTGTGTGAGTGTTTATTATTCAAATTCGAACACTGTAGAGTACAAGTCGATTATGATTACATTACAAGTCCTTTAAATTCTATCGTGCCACGTACACGTACACCACACCACCGTTCATTGTTGTGCTGAAATGCTGAGTGCATTGTGCAACGAGTTTGTAAACTAAACGACAAACGAGCCCACTTCACAAAAGATAAACTAAGATAGTTATATTTCTGTATACTCAACTTTATTAGAAATCGTTAAAATGTGCGGAACTGATAAAAAACTGGGTGAGATTCAAGCTTTGATCCTGGTTGGCGGCTATGGCACCCGGCTTAGACCGTTGACTCTCAGTCGACCAAAGCCCCTGGTGGAATTTGCCAACAAACCAATTTTACTGCATCAAATTGAAGCTCTTGTTGATGCCGGAGTGACTCAGGTAACTATTTGATAACTCGGAATGTTTTACTCCTTTAATTAAATATACATAGACTATAAATATGTAATTTTTTTCAACTTCCATCCAACTGAATCCTTTCTAAGATGTTTTTTGTGCGACACATTGTGAGCATGGGATGGTGGTTTTATTGACATATTGGTTTTGCTTTTATTCATTTTCTTTTACTGCTTATCTTTACTGGCATGTATTATGCTGGCAAATGAGCGTTGAACATTCATTTTGAAAATTCTAATAGTATATACGTACATATATCTATCTATCTATATGGGGGACGTCTGCGAGTGGCGCAGACGGGTGATCAGCTCCCGGTATGGGAACTATTTCACCCCTAATCCCAGCCTGATACGTACATATAACATTTTTGTTTAGTTAGTAGTTACCTAATCTAGTAGAGTACAGAGTAATTACAATTAACCCTCCAACAAGAGTACAGTTCTATAATTGGGTATCTACTTGACTGTATGAATTAAACAGTAAAAACCTTTAATTTTCCACACAAAATATGGAAGAGCTCATTTAATAGCCAGTCAAGTGCTTAAAAGAAAACTAACACTTTTACCTAGACCTTACATATTTTTTTTATATTCTTTATTGACATGAACCCCTTTGATTCTTACATACTTCTGTGCATGGACACAGAATACCAAATAGTAGTGAGAAACCTGAAGTATTTAGTTATATATTGACAGTTTCTTTTATTAAATCTATTCTATAACATGAATGCTTTTGTTTTAGGTGATATTGGCAGTATCATATAGAGCAGAGGACATGGAAAAAGAGTTGACGGAACAGGTGGCAAAGTTGGGAGTGACTCTGATGTTTTCTCACGAGACTGAGCCGCTCGGCACTGCTGGCCCTCTGGCTCTGGCCAAGGAGCTGCTCAGCAAAAGCCCAGAACCATTCTTTGTGCTTAACTCTGATGTCATATGCGACTTCCCCTTCAAAGAACTGGCTAAATACCACAGGAGTCATGGAAAGGTAAATATAAAATTGGATTAATGTGGCCTTGTCTCCAAGTTTCCTATCAAAAGAAAGATCCAAAAAAAAAACAAATGCTTGAACTCAACTTGTTAAAATATTTTTATATTAGATTCCCAGTTCTCTTTTGGTTTTAGCAGACTATATGACTAATGCGCCTTTTTGATTATCCCAGTTCTATAAAAAATCTGGACAAAGGACACATATTTATTTACTGGGTTTTTTATTTGTGAATATTTGTGATGTAATCAATGTTAACTTTGTATGGCACTTCTAGGAAGGGACTATTGTGGTCACAAAAGTTGAAGAACCATCAAAATATGGTGTGGTTGTCTACAAAGAGGATGGAGAAATAGAAAGCTTTGTTGAAAAGCCCCAAGAATTTATTTCCAATAAAATCAATGCAGGTATGGAACTTTCTAATATTTAACTCTTTTCTCTGTCTTTTTCTCTGTCTCTTTCATGAAAGTTTTAAAGTGTTTTGCATTGTCCATTGTAGACTAGAAATGTTCCTTTATTCAATACTTATTGGTAGTAAAACCTGACCAGCAAAATAAAGAACCTCTCCATATTGCAGAATCCAATGCAACCAATTTTATAATAATTGTTGCTTACAGCACAAAAAAAACCTGTGATGGTTTTTTATGAGCTAAAATAGGCTTTTAATCTTTCTGGGCAATACAATTCTAAAGGCTTTAAAATTCAGCAATATTTGTACTCGTATAGGAAATTTATTTTATATCATCAATTGTCCAGGCATGTACATCTTGAATCCGTCGGTGCTGAGCAGAATAGAACTACGCCCTATGTCAATAGAAAAGGAAGTGTTTCCGTTCATGGCGAAAGATGGACAGTTGCATGCCATGGAACTACAAGGGTTCTGGATGGATGTGGGGCAACCCAAAGATTTCTTGACAGGTAAACAAATACTATAATGCAATCGTAAATTTTAATTCCACAAAACTGAGGTGGGATGGTCTGATCTGTCTGTCCAAAGACCGCTAATTCGCTAGTGTGTTATTTCTTTATAGTAATGTGAGAAAGTTGATTAAAAACAGAATTGAATACATATTGTGATATTTTATATGGATGGGATTAAATGTTGGCTGGCAAACCAAATTCTATATGCCGACTGTTTACTGAAGTAGTTTAGCACTTGTCTAGAAGTATCTATCTAAAGATACACTCTATTATGCTGACTCATTACAGTTTATGAGTATATTGAATAAAATAAAATGACCCGGAATTGTTCAAATTGTGGCACGATGAATAAACTATGTAGTTAGTGATAAAACCTACACTCCCATGAATTTGATAAGGAATGAGAGCCAGTAATAACTGGCTGATAACATTAATAGCGAAGCGTAACTAACCATTTATTACCACAAATAGGCATTGCAGTTTAGGGAAAAACAAATAAAACGTTTCTTGTTACTGCTTGCCTGTGAATTGTTTTATTTATTTAGAAATACCAACACCACACGTATTATGGTGCAAAATAACAAGACAGGGATAGTTATTAAAATGTGTGAGCTTATTAAGACATCTGCAACATTCTGCAGTAAAATCATTCTAACATCAACTAACACATCACTACATAGTATAAAACAAAGTCGCTTTCTCTGTCCCTATGTCCCTATGTATGCTTAAATCTTTAAAACTGCGCAACGGATTTTGATGCGTTTTTTTTAAATACACCGTGCTTTTTTAACCGTCTTACAAACGAAGCCCAATGTATATGCCCGTGATATAGAATATCTTGGCAATGTTTTTTTTTTTTTTTAAGAAAATAAATCTAGGATTTTTTCAATAAAATAATCGATCGAGAGATCGAAAAATGTGTTTATCTCATATTTTTCTTTTGTTTTCCCATTATATACGATTCTCACGCATGCGCAAATTGTTACTAAATTGTAAATATTATGTACAGGTTGATTCAAAAATATTTTGCATTATTTTATTTTACTTCACGGTTTTATTATTTTATTGATAAAAAAAAAAATAACATTGCCAATATATTCTATATCACGGGCATATATATTGGGCTTCGTTTGTAAGACGGTTAAAAAAGCACGGTGTATAGATAGAGTGATTCAAGAGGAAGGTTTATATGTTTATACATACATGCATAATATAATAAGGATAACCCACAATAACCATGCGGAGCCGGGGCGGGTCGCTAGTATTATTTAAAACAATCACAAACTATACCTATAAATGTACTAGAGCCAGACAGACCAGAAATAAAAAACCTCGCCATATTGCGGAATTTTAATGGAACTAATTTAATAAGGGAAATTGTTGCCGTAGTCGGAAAAATATACACGTGACGCCCCCAGAGCGGGGTTTTTATTTCTTTGGTCAGACTTTACATTATGTATTACAAACTCGACGGACGGACGGACGGACGGACGACGGACGACAGTTCATGAGTTCCATTGAGTTGAGTATCATGATCACATGATGGATGACTGATGATGACTATAAACGGTCGAATAAAAGTGTATGTGTTACTGCTGAATAGATGAACTTGAGTAGTAGTGGAATTAAGCCGGGTCCACAGCTCCGTGTTTTCGTGTTTTGAACACTCTAACATGCTATTTCAACACAGTTATGCGTTAGAATGAGATACAAATACACCGCGCTCAGTCTTGCGCATAACTGCGTCCCTTTTGTCTTCTATCGCCAGTGAAATAGGTGCCTTAACATGTTAGCGTGTTAAAAACACGAAAACACGGAGCTGTGGACCCTGGAGCGCAAAATCGCGAGTAAACTCCGCCTATGACAAACATTGTATTTGCTTTATCAGGATGTAGGTACTTTTGCCTCTCGTTAACAGCTCATATATGTCCCCACCGAGGGGCTCGAGCCTACCCTGATACCAGGGTGAATATCTTCGCAGGTGTGTGCAGGTTTCCTCACGATGTTTTCCTTCACCGTAGGAGCGTCGAATAAACGTACATATGAATTCGAAAATCGAAAACACATTGGTACGTGCCGAGGTTTGAACCATCGAACTTCGGAACGGAAGTCAACGGGCCTAGCCACTTGGCCTCTTGACTTTTGCCTAGTCTACCTACCTACATATGTATTATGTATTTGCCTTTACGCACATGTTTTATTGTTATTTTATTACGGTAAGTTTGTGTGATTAATAGAAAATTATTAATAAATTAATCTACTACTTAATTAAATTATACCTCATGATTTGATTAATATCATACTTTTATTTCGTTAATTAATATAAAACTTTAAATTAAACGCACTTCCCGTACTTTATTTATCAGCTGTCTGATACCCGGCAGGGTACGATGGCTGTATTCTGAAATATGTATGACGGAAAATAGGACAGAAAGACGATGGTGGGCAAAGCAAATAAATAAAGGATACCCGCAAAGGGCAACACGCGGGAAATACGATAAGCGTGGGCGTATGCTACAACAACTTTTAGAGAACCATCGTACACTATCTTTGTCAGGACTACCCCAATTTGTCATCACTATTGAAACAGACTTTACTAACTATATCGAATTCCATCACAATTGGAACACACTATACCACCATAGACTCGATTGTTTGTTATCATGAGCGATCGGGACCTAATCAATCCCTAAAAGGGGTTTAGGTAGATCCGAGCACCATCAAAATGCCATAAGGGGAAACTGGCATGGAAAACACTGAACAATTACAAACTGGCCAACCAAGGGGCCTCCCCGCCCGGACCTTATGTAACTCGACCATATTACAGTTACTCTACCCGCGGTCATGATAACAATGCCATAGCTAACACCATACGAATATCAGAACCTAGCCAACCTTGCTAACGACACGATAATTAGATCACTTTACTCACGGTTTACAGACACCACTGGACTGTGGTACAAACAATATTCCAACAACCATTATTTCAACATACATCCAAATCTCACATCGAATCACACATCACAAAACACACCGGACCAGTACGTCCACCAGAATCACACTAATTCTCAGACACACAAAGTTATCAACGCGACTGCGGATCTACCAAGAGGGCTCGCCCGCCCTGAGCAGCGCTATTTATGTGAGTGAACCACCCGGTCCCACTCCCGGTAGTAGGGCCTCCTGTCAAACGTCACCGCGCCAACTTCACACCGGTCAACTATATCGATTCTACCCTCTGATACTCGAGAAAGTAAAATAAAAACTGTCATCGATGTTTACAATCGATTTAAACGATCAATCTGACTTCAATCTCCGACACGGCCATCCTGCGCTGACACACGTCCTCGTGTGTACGATTCGGAACTAATTAAAAGCAACACTTAATACCGCTCGGCTATTCCTGACCAAAACATTACCAGGTCCAACAGTTTTTAATTCCTGCCAGATAAATTCAATTACCGTAAAAGCGATCAAGTACCATTACAGTCACAAGTCACAGTGACATCACTAGTCGTAAACCGTAAACACTATTAAAGTCAAATATGAGGTATCTTATTCGCGGCCTACTGCTATCACATAGACTCGCAATGTCCATATAATAAGTCAATTTCATGACTCCATGGTCTCTCCGAACCCTAATACTCGTACAACATAACCTCAGCCAGAGCAAGGTGCACGCCGCGCATGCACGGACTACTTAAAGTGGACTATTCCTGTTTCAAAAGTGAGCGCGTCTCTTACTTTAAAAGAGAGCGTCCCCAAAAAAAAAAAAAAAAAAAAAAAAAAAAAACAATGTAACACTACACCGATGCAGACACCGATTTCTGCGCACTACAGCCTATCCAAGCCTCCGCTTTAGTCAACTACAACTACAACAGAGTAAAATCGAACTCAGAACCTAACTTCCTGTTTTATAACTTCTCACAATCTTAGCCATCTTACTTTAATGGTGCGTAACCCTCCGATAATTTTTACTAACGGTAAAACACGAAACTTTAAACGAACACTCCGTATTATGACAATCCATTGTGAAAAATCTAAAACGCTCTTAAGTATTCGCGGTTGTTAACTACACTAATACACAATACACGCACAGATCCACTAACACACATCAAGGACTCACCATGTCATACACGTGATCCAGTGAACTCAGTAGGTACACAATTGCAGAGAAGTCTCCCATGAGAGTTAAATAAAAACAGTCATACCTCCAGCCGCGCATCGCGCCCTGAACGATTCAAATCGCAGTTACGACTACGACGGAGTGTATGAAGACACAGAAATAAGTAGCTCGATAATTGCAAACAAATCTTCCATGAGACTCAAATAAAAACAGTCATTCATAGCTCCACCTGCACATCGCGCCCTGAACGATCCAAATCGCAGTTACGACTACGATGGAGCGTATGAAGACACAGAAATTTTAATAAGTAGCTCAATATTTGCAGAGAAATCTTCCATGAGACTCAAATAAAAACTGTCATTCACAGCTCCCCCCGCACATCGCGCCCTGAACGATTGTAATCGCAGTTACGACTACGAAAGAGCGTATGAAGACACAAATTTTAATACGTAGCTCAATGTTCAATGTCATATTTCCAGTAACGCATCGCGCCCTGAACGGTTAAACCGCAGTTGCGATTGCCACTATAATCCCAGGTTCACGTCGACAGCCGCGCATCGCGCCCTGAACGGTTAAACCGCAGTTGCGATCGCTACTACGACTACAGTTTAAATTCGATTCAATTCGTTTTGATTGTCAATAATCAGTCAAGACTCCAGTCAGAAGTTCACATCGACAGCCGCGCATCGCGCCCTGAACGGTTAAACCGCAGTTGCGATCGCGACTACGACTACAGTTTAAATTCGATTCAATTCGTTTTGATTGTCAATAATCAGTCAAGACTCCAGTCAGAAGTTCACGTCGACAGCCGCGCATCGCGCCCTGAACGGTTAAACTGCAGTTGCGACTACGACTGAAGCGTGTTTATTAAATCATCACCTCCATCGGGTGGATAAATTATAATCATCGCCTTCATCCAGCGGATAACATTAAATCATGGAAACATAACTTGTAATAAAAGATGTTTAAACTGTTTACAACAACCAAATAAAATCGTTACTCGATTATCCAATTATCATCATTACCAACGTCAGGTAAACACATTGTCTAAGTCAGATCAACTTCGTCATGAGGGTACTAGTAGCTAAAAGTAGGTAGGTTTATTTAACGCCTTCAACGTACAACAAACTCTCAATAAAAAAAAAAACTTTAACGGTTTGTAACACCTCTCTGTTTACATCGGGTTCAATTTTAACTAATTTCGTACCGCATTATTTTAATTGATTTCGTACCGCATCATTTTTACAAACAACTAAACATACTAATTTTCACAATAAAATCGCACGAGTTGGGCCACAATGACGTTTCCAAACAAAACTACATAGCAAAACGCAAAATAAATCACTGAACATTTTTTCTAAATTACGCACGGTCTAACACGTTACACTGACTAACATTTTTATCCGATTATTTCTACAACTAACTTTCAAAATACAATCGCAAAGACCTATTGATCAACGGGCTATTCTCCTCAAACGTCAAACTAGGCGCTCATTATTTGGCGTACAACATTTTTAACTATGTTAACGATGGCAAATGGTACGCAACAAAACAATTTAACGTATTTACATCCGATTAAAATGGAACAGAAATATCACAGTAACTGATAAATATGGCGTGTGCGTTACGCCAGTACACCGTTAAGAAATAACACTGATTAATTTTGATTCTAACTACCACGAGTAAAACCAATAAATAATCGTTTGATACTCGGATGAATTATCGTTAAATCAATCACGAAATCACGAATATTTGCGTTGAACGGCAATCTTGATTATTTTGACAACTCTGACACTACACTAGTGTTATTTTTCTACCCGCAATAAAACGTTTTAAACGATCGCATGAAAAATGAACTTCTCAGAAATAGAAATTAAAAATTTGAATAATAATGTATGACAAGGGCAAGTGCTTAGACTCCCATCCTCCACCAGTTCGATCGAGGTTGGCGTCACCATAACTCGTCAAATTCCCAATAAGTTCTAAAACGTACACAAACGCTTGAAAATTGAAATCATCACAAATTACACATGAAACCAAAACACTATGGCCTATAGTGTCTCACGCAACAAATTAAATCATTTAGTTGTGAAACTATTCTTATCCTCCGATTGCAAATCTAATTAATTGGGAAATTAACGACTTTTGCACAACACTAACGTCACACTTTCTTCCTACCAACGATCAAGAAAAGAAACCTACAAACTGCCGATCCTTATCCCGAAATTCCCTAGAATACAGGGCTCTTTATCCCACTTCTGATGACGGAAAATAGGACAGAAAGACGATGGTGGGCAAAGCAAATAAATAAAGGATACCCGCAAAGGGCAACACGCGGGAAATACGATAAGCGTGGGCGTATGCTACAACAACTTTTAGAGAACCATCGTACACTATCTTTGTCAGGACTACCCCAATTTGTCATCACTATTGAAACAGACTTTACTAACTATATCGAATTCCATCACAATTGGAACACACTATACCACCATAGACTCGATTGTTTGTTATCATGAGCGATCGGGACCTAATCAATCCCTAAAAGGGGTTTAGGTAGATCCGAGCACCATCAAAATGCCATAAGGGGAAACTGGCATGGAAAACACTGAACAATTACAAACTGGCCAACCAAGGGGCCTCCCCGCCCGGACCTTATGTAACTCGACCATATTACAGTTACTCTACCCGCGGTCATGATAACAATGCCATAGCTAACACCATACGAATATCAGAACCTAGCCAACCTTGCTAACGACACGATAATTAGATCACTTTACTCACGGTTTACAGACACCACTGGACTGTGGTACAAACAATATTCCAACAACCATTATTTCAACATACATCCAAATCTCACATCGAATCACACATCACAAAACACACCGGACCAGTACGTCCACCAGAATCACACTAATTCTCAGACACACAAAGTTATCAACGCGACTGCGGATCTACCAAGAGGGCTCGCCCGCCCTGAGCAGCGCTATTTATGTGAGTGAACCACCCGGTCCCACTCCCGGTAGTAGGGCCTCCTGTCAAACGTCACCGCGCCAACTTCACACCGGTCAACTATATCGATTCTACCCTCTGATACTCGAGAAAGTAAAATAAAAACTGTCATCGATGTTTACAATCGATTTAAACGATCAATCTGACTTCAATCTCCGACATGTATTTAATTAATCCTTTTTTGTTGTTAGTGTTGTCACTCAATAACGTTTAATTTAATCAGGAATGTGCATGTATCTGACGAGCCTGCGGCAGAAGAATTCGGCAAACCTTTCGGAAGACGCCAGCGTTGTGGGCAACGTGCTAATCGACCCTTCAGCCAAGATCGGCAAGGGCTGCAGGATCGGGCCCAACGTCACCATCGGCCCGGACGTCGTCGTCGAAGATGGTGTGTATTTTTAACCCGCGACGAAAAAGAGGGGTGTTATAAGTTTGACGTGTGTCTGTCTGTCTGTGGCATCGTAACTCATAAACGGATGCGCCGATTTTGAACTAGTTTTTTTTATTTGCAAGGTGTCACAATCGAGAGTGTTCTTAGCTATGATCCAAGAAAATATCTTCAGCCATTTGAAGATTATCAGCTCCTTTCTAGTTGTTGAAAGGATCGAAATGACGGTTTTGTATCGGGGGTTATTACATTTTTAAAGGGTATCATTCATTTTGGAGCAAAAAAGTAAAAGTGCAGGACAGCAGAAAAAAGTATAACTTTCGGGTAGAACACACAATTCCTGTATTCATTTACTATGACACTAATCCTGTGCACCCCATGGTTGTATTGTTAGGAGCTATTAATTAAATACCACCACAATACACCCCTCTTTTTCATCGGGGGTTAAAAAAAAACAATCAAATCTAGACCCACTGACAGACCAGAGATCTGTGATTCCAGTCTGCTTTATTGTCTATCTTCTGTTTAACTTTCCGTTCTGTGGGTCAGCGTCTCTCTCTCTTCCCTATAATCTTTCTTTCTTTAGACTAAAACATGGTCCAAGAAAACAAGGTCTAGCAATTAGACCACGTGACTGGCACAACTACACAAGCCTACGTCATTTTGCCTGTTCATCCTTGTCGAATGCGTGTAATAGACAAGGATGAACAGCGCCAAATGACGTAGGCTTGTGTCAGTCACGTGGTCTAATTGCTAGACCTTTTTTCTTGGACCATGGACTAAACTATGCCATCAATTTATTTTGTATAATAAGCAAAGTGTATTGTGGTAGGTGCGTGCATAAAGCGCAGCACGATCCTCCGCGGCGCCGTAGTGAGGCAGCACGCGTGGCTGGACGGCTGCATAGTGGGCTGGCGGTCAGTCGTGGGCCGCTGGGTTCGCATGGAAAACACCACCGTCCTCGGAGAAGACGTCATTGTCAAGGACGAGCTTTACGTCAACGGCGGACAAGTCCTTCCGCACAAATCCATTGCCCTGTCCGTGCCGGAGCCGCAAATCATTATGTAGAACGGATTATTTACTGAGGTTCACAATATTTGTGCGAATATGTTTAAATAAAAGATTTTCGTACATTTATAAGACACGTATGATATTTTTGTATTAGCACTGCTACATCACTAAGCAGATAACTGCTTAGGAAAGGAAAGAAAAATATTGCGGCTGTCATTGGTCTATCCAAGGTTCTTCAGTTGTAAAGCCCCTTTTACTTTTACTACTAGTATCTATGTAATTATATCAAGCATATTGGTGAAGTTAAAGCCTGACCAAAGTGATAAGAAACCTCGCCATATTGCGAAATTACAATGGAACTAATTTTATAATGGAAATAGGCTATTTGACAATGCGAAAAATAAAGTGTTAATTACTGTAATCAGTATGTAATGTAAGTTTAAAAATGGATATTTACTATGGGAAGTTGAAAATAATAATTAATTTATGTAAAAATCCGTAAATAAAAATGTATTTTTTTTGACGTTTGTGACGTGACTCATAACGCTCCTGTTTGGTCGGGTATAGGACATATGTCACTAGCCAGTAAACATCGTTTTCTACTTGTAGTAGTAGTACTGGCTAGTGACGTCACCGATGCCATTGCGACGCCATATTGTCAAAGTAGCGTTTTGGCGCGCTACTTAAATATTGAATTTTTATTTTGCTATTTTTCAGGAAATATGTACCAGAATTAAAAAATACAACTATTACTGGGATCCACAAACTCTACTGAATAATAAAAAATATATTTTAAAAACCAGTCAAATAGCCTATTGTTGCCATAAACATAAAAATATACACCTGGCGCCCCCAGAGCAGGTTTCTTATTTATTTGGTCAGGCTTTACAACGAGCCTTTCAATTCAGCTCACACAGAAAGAATTACCACGGTACAAGTGCGTTATTATAATTTAACTGATCAATAATGTTACTTGATAGAACTTATATTTGGTGCTAATGACTAGATGTTTGTACATTTATTACATAACAGATTTTAAGTAACACATTAATAAAATTAAAAAAACAGATTGAATTGTCGCCCCCACGCTTTATAAACCGATAACTCACGGAGTTCATTGAATGCTGATGTGATGAAGCTCTTTTTGTGTGGTCTGAAGTCTCGTTAATTTCTCGAATTCCAAAAATCCGTGTGTGAATTTCGAAAGAATTTCAAGAAATACAGGGCGCACGAATTTGTAATAGATTGAATAACTATAAGGTAAAAATAAAGATTTCCTTGGTTGCAGAACCTAACTATTTTCTCTTTTATATGTATCGTCATAAGAATGCAACTGTATGCTTTTAAGATCTGCCCAAGATTTACTAACATGCAAACATTTGCATGGTAAATAGAAGTTTGCAATAAAAATTGAGTAAGTTACTCCATGTATGTACTTGAAATTCAAAGGGTTTATTTTATTATGTTTAGTAATAATTAATTAACATTAATTTGTTAAATTAATATTTTATTTATGGTGCACATTAATATATGCCACTATGCGCCAGAGAGGTTTACTCATTTCATTTCAAATGATTTAAGTCTTGTATATGAAATGATTCTATTTTCCACTGAGTTTTATTATGACTATTACAAGAATTTTATGTAAAAATGCATTCCTATCAATTATACATAAAATTTATATTGTATGTGGTTTAAGCTGCCATTATACACCAAAATTAGAATAAGACATTATTATGTAAATACATATATCTATGGTTCATTTACACTAATTGGTAGATATTGCCTAATTTCCATATGTTTTAAAACCATTTCCAGATGCACACTGTCTTGATCTTGAAGATATTTTGATCTGACTAATTAGTGTAAATGAGTCATGCAATGTTCAGATTGTAATAACTTAAATGAGAAACATAAATAAACATTCACAAATATTTTTAAATCACATTTACTTAATTAAAACATCCACCATAAAGTTGCACTCAAAAGTGTACATAATTTACACTACACACTACTTGCGTCTATAATACCACTTGATCGTTAACAAAATTAACGCAGCTTTCTGTTAAAGTTTAACCAACTAAATGAGCAAAACTGAATCTGCATTAGTGACGGCAGGCCAGCAGAAAGCTAACGAAAAGTTTTTAAGCAGCTTCATCACCATCATTATCACCACCGTCTTCATCATTATCATTACCATCTTTATCAATATCATCATCATCTCCATTATCGTTATCATCTTCATTATTATCATCACCATCTTCATCATTATCACCACGATCTCCATTATCATCACCATCCTCACGATTATCATCACTATCCTCATTATTATCATCACCATCTTCATCATTATCATTACCATCTTCGCCATTATCATCACCTAGTTGTGGTTCACCATCATCATCGATACCGTTTCCGCCACTGCTATCAACATTACTGTCTCCGTCACTTTGCCCGAGCAGTAGCAGTCATTCGTCTGATTGTGTGTCTTGGTGTGGGCGTCATTCGGCGGGCGCGATGTTCTGCGCGGCGGCCACGAGAGTGTCGTGGATGTCCTTGGCGTACGATATCTGCAGACGCACCGTCGACAGGAACGACGGGTACGACAGCGCCGTCTCCTGCACACAACACACATGCAAAGTTTAATAATGCAATAATAGAGGCGCTATCAGTGCATAATTATCTTTGATAATAGCGTGTACAAAATTGCGTGTATCCCAATACAGGTAACACTTTATGATTAAGGAATTTATCACAGAGATTTAAAATACAAATTCGAACTAATCTTACTTCTCAGAAATATCCATAAGTTAGAGTGTGACAACATGATATAAAATGGCAACACCGTAAAGGAAGTGGCGCCTCTATTAATTTCACGACTTTTTTGCCAGATTGTACTGTACTGCTACTATACTGTACCTGTGAATTAACGTCCAGCCTTGAGGGTATCACAGTTAAAGGGAGATAGTGTCCAGCCGAATGTGCTTGTTGTATGCAGCCTACAGCAGTTCTCTAAATAAATAAATAAACATTTATTATAAAATGAGAATTTAACACATCACGCGGAGTTAATTGTAATTGTACAAATTTCCCTCAGGGAACTTTAATATGAAAGAAACACAAAGATGTCCTCTTTTACAATGTAAAAGGACATTGTAAAAGAGGACATTTTACCTTGAAGGTGTGTAGGCAAGAAGGTATTAAATAATCCAACATTTCTATCGCCACCATTACAATATTAATTTAGAAAGCAGTTTAGGCTCACCAAATGTAGCTCCATCTGATCACAGAGCGCATAGAACTCTTCGATACTCTTATCAAATCTTGGGGCAACAAGTTCAGCAACGTCTTTCCTGCAAAATTGAATAATAGGTAAACCAAAACAAAATACTTGGTGTGGCTTTTCAAGAGCTGGTCAGACTACTGTGTTCTTCAGGAATTAAAAACAGAATAGTTTTTTCAGAAACATAAATTCTACTTTAGACTCATTGGAGATTGTTAAATCTTACTTACTGTGAAGTAGAATCCATGGTGTAATTTTGGTGCAAGACCTGAGCAGCAGCTTTAAGGGACACCTGCAGAGAGAGAAACATTTCAACATTGATATAATTATGTGAAGTGCATAAAATACATGCAAGTTGATTCTTTTTTTTTCTCATCCTGTTTATTGTACGGTTTAGACCGGGCAATGGATTAACATAGACTACATTTTTAAACAGGTAGAATTGTTATAGTACATCATACTAATATTATTCTTTATAATCTAATATCTTTCCTCTTGGAAAGATTTGTATTTTGTGTATGTGTGAGTATGTTTGTAATGAAGAAATTCTTTCACCATTAGAAAGCTACATTCACCCTGAGTAATATAGGCTACCTTTTACTGCGGGAAAATGCCTAATTCCTACAGGAAAAACTTAACGAGGGTGGAGCCACGCCTTAAAGCTAGTAATACATATTTTGAAAGTTTGTGTAAATGACTCAAATAGCAAAATAAAATCTTCTTACCGATATAGATTCTCTTATAGACCCCATCAAAGTTTTTACTTTGGTGATATTATCCATCTTATCTGGTGGTAATTGTTGCGGCATGTTGTTAGGTCCTGGAGGACCTTGGCCAGGCATTTGCTGTGGCGACTGCTGCTGCATCATAGCACCTGCCTGCTGCTGCATCATTGCACCTGCTTGTTGAGGCATCATTACACCTGCTTGCTGAGGCATCATTGCACCTGCTTGTTGAGGCATTAATGTTCCTTGTTGCTGCATCATTGAACCTCCCTGTTGGGTCATCATAGAGCCCGACTGTTGGGGCATCATTGAACCTGGCTGTTGAGGCATCATAGAGCCCGACTGTTGGGGCATCATTGAACCTGGCTGTTGAGGCATCATAGAGCCCGACTGTTGGGGCATCATAGAGCCTGGCTGTTGAGGCATCATTGAGCCTGACTGTTGGGGCATCATTGAGCCTGACTGTTGGGGCATCATTGAGCCTGGTTGTTGAGGTATCATCGACCCTGGTTGTTGAGACATCATTGAACCTGGTTGTTGGGGCATCATTCCTCCTGCTGGTGACATGTGCATGCCCATATTGGGCGCTGCGTTCGTCGACGCGTTTGCCGGCATGTTTGTAACATGCATATTCATTTGATTCATGATTGATTGCTGTTTTTTTTTTCTGACAAACAATCAAAAGGCCATTGGAAATTATCCTGTGACAAACGTTTTAACAGTAATGAAGCACTGAATAGCACATATATTCAGTGTTGCCAGTGCCTTCACCGAGTTTCGGACGATCCGCTGTCGGAAAAGGACGATTTTTGAACAAATAGGACGGCTAAAGAAAATATTAATTAATTATGATTTTAATGAAAAAATATACTCAAAAGGAAATAAATACACTTACATTTTTACGGTACACAAAAAAAACAAACAAAAACCATTTTGATTATTTCCATGCAGATTGTAGAACGAGTGACCGCCACGTAAGTATTCATCTTTGTATCTTTGACAGCGAGCAGCGAACAGCGGAACTCGAAGACAAAAAAGGCAATGGTAGGTAAGGTACATAAGATGATCATGAGGTACATAAGAGATATCTAACCTTTACGCAGCGAGCACTCAATCACAATTTATGTTCTCCATAACCAACATACCTGAGCATGCAGCGTGTTCATTCCAACTGCAGCTGGTTAATTGTTAGTAACTTAGATTTTATTTTTTATTATTGTACCTAGTTGTTTTGTTCTGTGGTTTAATTTATTAAATATGTTTAATTAAAAGTATCAAATTAAAAAAAGTTTAGTATTTCAATTTCTTTTCTAGCATGTCCTTGGTCGGCTCATCTTTAAATACAGCTTCAAGTTAGTACGACTCGTATGCTCAGTTCAATAAAATGAATCACACACAAACACTCAAAACATAAACATTGCCAAGCTAAACCAAACTAACTTGGCGCCGAGCAGCACTTGTTTTGCACTGTATGAATGTCTTCGACACAAAATTTTGTTTGTGTGCGTGGAACGAACAGGCAAGCGATACGGGATCAATGCGCGTGAAAAAAGGACGGAACAATATCGCATCAGCAGCGGTCAGAAGTTGTCGCATTCACGCGTCGTCGTCCGTTTCGTTTCACGCATTATTTTTTTTTTAAGTTATTGTGGCTGGCTATTTGAAAAGGGACGGAAAAGGGACGGAATTTGAGAACGGACATCGAAGGGACGATGCGGCGTCTAAAAGGACGAAAATCGTCCCTTTTGGGACGTTCTGGCAGCGCTGCATATATTTACTAACATTTTGACAGCGGAAAAATGTAGAATCTGTAGAATTGAAAATGAACATCGATCGATCGACTGAAAACTCGAATTCGTTCTCGAGCAAAGAGAAAATTTATTTTTTTCAGAGCAGTGTTGCCATAAGGTGAGGGGTTAAATCAGCATCTTTATTGAAAAAATCCGTATAAGATTTTTTTTAATGTATTTCCGTATGAAATCCGTATAAAAATAATTGACAGGTACCTAGCGAAGGGAGGTTCAGTCAGTCTGTCTGGCAAAAAATGTGGTGAACTGGTGAAACGGAACAATCTTACTTCTCAGAAATATCCATAAGTTAGAGCGTGACAGCATGATATAAAATGGCAACACCGTAAAGGCGTCCGTCCCTCCTATTATCGACTTTTTTGCCAGGCTGTATTTCCCCGGAGTCAAAAGACGAAAAGGACGCAGTTATGCGCAAGAGTGAGCGCGGTGTATTTGTATCTCATTCTAACGCATAACTGCGTCCCTTTCGTCTTTTATCTTTTAACTCCAGTGAAATACCTGCCAAAGGCTTGTTCCCGAAGGCACCTATTTCACTGGCGACAGCGACAAAAGACGAAAGGGACGCAGTTATGCGCAAGAGTGAGCGCGGTGTAACTATATCTCATTCTAACGCATAACTGCGTCCCTTTCGTCTTTTGTCTTCGTCGCCAGTGAAAATAGGTGCCGAAGACAATGTTTTTATTTTGATTGAAGAATTTGAAGTTTATTTCTTTGAGGTTATCATGAGATTTTGCGCCAATTTTTCTTTTCATCGTACCTACCTACTCGTCTCGCTTGTACGCCTTCCTTTCCTTGCCCTTCGCTTGCGTTGCTTCCCGCTCGACCTATTTTAACAATGTCCAAGCGTAGCAGCGTTGGACCTGCCAATACACTTTTCAATTATTTTACGAAGACTCCACCAGCAAACAAAAAAACAAAACTGCAAAATGGTGATACGGAAGGCAGCCCTAAACAAGAATCGTCGGAGACAAATCACAATGAGGCAGAATCTAAAAGTGAGAGTAAGATTTGTACTTGATATTGTATACAATACTAGCGACCCGCCCCGGCTCCGCACGGGAAAATGGTTATTGTGGGTTATTCTTGAGTATATTATGCATGTATTATAGATATAAACCTTCCTCTTGAATCCCTCTATCTATTAAAAAAAACCGCATCAAAATCCGTTGCGTAGTTTTAAAGATTTAAGGCGCTGGGATGAGCTAAATGCGCATCATATTCGTTTGTCGCTGGCAAAAAGTATGCAACATATCAAGCCAAAATAAAAATATGTTATTATTGAGCATATTTCCTACAAGACTGTTGTTTCCAAAACACGATTTCGTAAACTTTTCTCGATAGAAAATGAGTCCAAAGTCAGCTCTCACCGGCCATAAATCTTTAGTCGATACGGCTAATATGTGAAGTGTTTTTGATAAAAAATATTAAAATAAATTCATATGGCGTTTATCTATTTTGCCCTTGTTTCAGATTTTTGATTAAGTAATTAGTTTTTACACAATTTCGTTTTGTTTTATTTCACAACTTGAATTCAGCAGCGCGCGCACCCACCATTATTTGCTTCTCTCTTACTTGTACCGAGACCGACAGTGATCGCTGAGGCGCGCTGCTAGACGGACCTATGTCGCTCTTCGTTCCGCGCTCCCTTCGCTTACATTTACTA
Source organism: Teleiodes luculella (assembly GCA_948473455.1). NCBI lineage: Eukaryota > Metazoa > Arthropoda > Insecta > Lepidoptera > Gelechiidae > Teleiodes > Teleiodes luculella. The sequence continues at coordinate 26,275,297 of OX419582.1, read as the reverse complement.
AAGCGGGAATAATATTTCTTTAAATAAATTGTAATATCTACAAATTTGTACATAGAAGTATTTGTTTTTACCTAAAATATTTGTGTTTGCTTGTAAATTGATATATAAACTGTAAATAAATGTAAAATAATAATAATCTGTAAGTATAGTAACTGTGTAAAAATGGAAAATAAAACAAATAATAGAAGATTGGGTTGGGGAAGAGGCGATTATATCTCAAAAAACAGAAACAAATGATGGAAGTTATAAAGTAAGTAGGTACCTACCTAATCTACCTACCTATATTGTTTTACTATAAAATGATTCATTGGAGTATTTCGCTAGTTCAAAATAATACTCGATCAAAGAGGTGAGCTATTTCAATCATGCTCACGTTGTCCAAACAGTCTAGTTGGGAAAGTCGTGATACTGAAAGACCACATTTTCGTGGGTTCAATTCCCGGTGTATTCGTATCTTTTTTTATTTTTTTTTATTCTCATTTTATTACTATAATTGATTTTCTCTCTATTCTATTATTTATAAACAAAATTATAAACAAAATAAAATTTAAATACATGCTGTCTACTAGAGAAACTATGAAGGGATGAAATAAATAGTAATTTACAATAAAAAAATACATAAATACCTACATAAAAAAAATAAAAATCATTAAATCGTTGATAGTACGTATTCTGCTTTAATTTTTCAATATTTTGTTCAATTCCTAACACAAAAAAAGAAGATAAATATTTGTATGACTTTCAGCGCCATCTTTCGATTTTGGTGATTCATTATTTCGTCGTTCTCGCGTTCTGTTCCTGACGCACTTGAGGTCTTATTAGTGCACAATTTCGCCGGACATGTGATGGCGGGACGTTATCGAAAGAGTTTGCGACCATAGCTGAAAATCCAAACGCTCAAGGTCATTGGCTATAGCCAGCGCCTTAAGCGTACAAAGGGAGGGACATAGGGACAGAGAAAGCGACTTTGTTTTATACTATGTAGTGATGTAGTGATTATTGGTTCTGCTCACCCTGTAATGAATGAACTAAGTGAATGTTACTTTGTGTCTTGAACTCCATCATTTACAATAAAATTATTAAGAATAATTACTACAAAAATCTAGCTGTGCATGAGTGTGCATGTCTTTTGCCTGAAATGATAATGATAAATTCAATGACTTCTTCACCCATCTTTGAGTCTCCACCTGCATACATAATCTTATATATAAAATTCTCGTGTCACAGTGTTCGATTCCATACTCCTCCGAAACGGCTAGACCGATTCTCATAAAATTTTGTGAGCGTATTCAGTAGGTCTGAGAATCGGCCAACATCTATTTTTCATCCCCAAAAAAAACAAATAAAAAAAACAACGCGGGCGTAGCCGTGGGCGGACAGCTAGTATAATATAATAATAATAATAATAACAAGCCTTTTTTATTTCCAAACTAAAAATATGAATAAAATTTACACTGTGGGGTTAGTTTACTTTTTGATCTTAATATAAGTTAGTATTTTAATTATAAATAAACATTATTCTAGCTTGGATCCCATCCGGGTAAAGGCCTCCTCCAATTCTTTCTATTCTTCTCTATTCCTTGCCTTCCCTGTCCAGTTCCTCCCAGCCACCTTTACTATGTCGTCTCTCCATCGCTTTCTTGGTCTTCCCTTGTTCCAAGTTAAGTTCCTTAATTATTTTTAGTTAATTTATATAAAAAACTAGCTGTTCACCCCGCGGCTTTGCCCGCTCTCAAGGGTATGAAAAATAGATAGTAGCCGATTCTCAGACCTACTCAATACGCTTGCAAAATTTCATGAGAATCGGTCTAGCCGTTTCGGAGGAGTATGGGAACGAAAACTGTGACACGAAAATTTTATATATAAGATATAGCCCTCTGGGACTGTGTTTTACTTTTTTAATTATTCTGATTGCTTTAAATTTTTAGATAAGAAGAGAGAGCGGCAACATTCTCCTTCACCAGAAGTAAATCACAGTGAGAGTGAAGATGAGGTTCCTGTAGCAACCAAAAAGAGGAAGAGAATACGTTTGAACCCCATAGATTCCGATGATTCAGACACTGAGAACAAGGGTAATATAACGTAGATTTATCTTAACCATCAAAGCAATCTTATGGCACAGAAGTATATAATTGTACTAGGAACTCAGTTTACATGGCCATGGAACAGAATTATTGTACTGTATAGTCTGTTCATTGGTGATTGGACAGTGTCTTAAAAGAGTAGAAATTAAAAATTTGTAATTGTTTTGTCCCTTTCCAACCAATTAATGGTGAAAATGAGATGACACTATAGTGTTGCTACTTTTTAATTTCTATTCTTTTTGGGCAGACTGTACGTACAGTAGCTAGCACATGCATATTGACCTTGAGAGCACCCGTATTCCATAGTGGTGGGGGGGTGAATTTCGTAGTGCGAATGTCTAAATGGATGTGCTGGCTTCTGTACATCTATATAATAAAACTGTATAGGTCGATAGTCTGTACATTAAAAAAAATGCTTAAAACCGAGTCAGGGGGATGTAAATAAAGAAAATAATTTAACAGACACATTTTTTTGTCAATATTTTTTTTCTCTTTGTTTGTACGGGATAATCTCCGAAACTGTTGGACCGATTTGAATAAAATTTTGCATGGCGGTATCTTATATCCCTGGTCAATATCTTAGATAGTTTATACCGCGGGAAAATATCTTATTCCTATGAGAAACTGGAACGTCAAAAAACAACAAGGGCGTAAACGCAAGTGGACAGCTAGTAGCATAATAAAATTGTCCTTATTACTTTACACTTAATGAAGGTATCATAATAATGGGAAATACCACTGACCATACACCCTACCAAAAGAACTGCCTATAGTTCAAGGACTGTTTATGCATTGCATCCCCATATGCCCATATTAAATCCACCAAAGATGAAATTGGTACCATAGTAATAAGGCCACTAATATTTACAATTTTACTGTTTGTATTAATGAAGTAGAAGATTGGCCATAATTTTCACAACTTTTAAATTGCAATTAAAGTTCATCTAAAACGCACCTAGTGAACCTAATTAGTAGATTGTGTTATTTTTGTAGCAGATAACAAAGCCACAAGTGTGAAGGAGAAACCATCTGTTGGACAGAAGCTTCATGACAGTTTCAGCTATGAGAGCACACAGTCACCTAACCAGAAGCCCAAACAGCCCGCTTCTGTAAGGTAAACTGAAATTTTCGTTATGTTACTGTTAATAGTATGTTATTATCTTATATATAAAATTCTCGTGTCACAGTGTTCGATTCCATACTCCTCCGAAACGGCTAGACCGATTCTCATGAAATTTTGTGAGCGTATTCAGTAGGTCTGAGAATCGGCCAACATCTATTTTTCATCCCCAAAAAAAAAAAAAAAACAAATAAAAAAAAACAACGCGGGCGTAGCCGTGGGCGGACAGCTAGTAAATTATTAAAAGCTTATTAATATTTAAATAATTTTGATTTGACAAATGATGTATAAATGTGATAACTTTTACCTACGCTTGCTACCTTAGCAATAAGGCTGCCTTTTTACTCTTCTGTTTTGTTTTGTTCTGTTTTTCTGTATATGTGTTGTATTTCTGTGTTTGGTGTCAATAAAGTTTATTTTATTGTATTTTAGTTTATTATCCATCGTACAAAACAAAGTTTTTGATTGCCAATGTGATCATTATAAATATTCCCCCAGGCCTGCAACAACCCCCGCGAAAACTGAAGTAGTGGACAAGGAGTCAGCACCAGCTTCGGATGAAGGCAACTGGGTGCATTGCAAGCTGGAGTGGTTGAAGCCTCACAAAATCAGGGACGGCATGAAGCGCAGACCAGACCACCCCGACTACGACCCAACCACACTTTGTGTTCCACTTGAATTTTATAATCAGCAGACTCCTGTAAGTCCATTTCTCTACTAATTACCTATCTTAATTGTGTGGTTCCTGACTATATACCATGTGATTCCTGGCTGTAGCAGTAAAAAAAGTTGTATTTTTCCATTTTCAAGTTCTTTAGCCGCGAATGATAATAATTTTAATCTAATCAGTTACGTTAAATATGGACGGTCGCTACAATAATCTCAAGTAAATAATCAATGAACATCAATCACGTAAATGATTGAAATGAAGGAACGAATTCACCATGAGTAAACTTATGCACATACCTTTGAAGAAATTCAATAATTAGGCCTGCCCGTAGCTGGCCAGTGTGGTCAATTTAGACTTTACTCGAATACGGTACTTAACTGTATTCATAATTTATTTATTTATTTTATAGGAAATCGTCACTCACTTACAACCTGGTCTGTGGCCATTTTCTACAATATTAGATTTGTTAACATGAACATGCAAAATAAGGTAAAAGGCAAAATAAAGTAAAGTAGAAATCGTAAAAAGGTCTGTGATCCCCTTTAACTTTCTTCACAAAATAATGTTGTTAACATTTGAATTTCTACCAGGCTCACAGACAGTGGTGGGAGATGAAATCCACCCACTTCGACTGCGTGCTGTTTTTCAAAGTGGGCAAGTTCTATGAGTTGTACCACATGGACGCCGCCGTGGGGGTCAATGAACTCGGATTTTCTTACATGAAGGTTTGTATTATTTATTCTTTGCCCGGCACCCCTTAATTTTTCTAATATTATATAAATAGCGAGTCTACAAATACTTTGATATTTTTGAATAATGTTCTGTAACATTACATAATGTTCTCTGTTATAATATATGTATATATAACTGTTATTTCGATGTAATAATAATTGGTTTGTTTGTGTCTTGTATGTAGGGCGATTTTGCGCACTCTGGTTTCCCGGAGAGTGCGTACGCTCGTATGGCGTCCACGCTGGTCTCCAAGGGATACAAAGTCGCCAGGGTCGAACAGACAGAGACGCCCGATATGATGCAAGAGAGATGCAAGAAGAGTGAGTCACCCCTACTATAAATAAATAGACGTTCTGCGCCGTCGATTAGCGACTGAGACAGAAACAATGCCGTTCTTGAATCTGGCATAGCTTTGACGGTGCCGTTTTTTGAGCGGCGTTCGTACGAGTAAAGCCCGACCAAAGAAATATGACACCTCGCCATATTGCGGAATTTCAGAGGAACTAATTTTATAAGGGAAATTGTTGCCATAGTCGTAAAAATATACACGTGGCGCCCCCAGAGCAGGTGTCATATTTCTTTGGTCAGGCTTTATATCTGTTGCATAGAATAAGAAAGATTTTTTTTTGTAGTATAGTTATAGACGTAATATTAGGCGACCCGATTGTGTCAACACATATGTGATTTGATACTGATCTATTTTTGTTTCCCGTCAGTTTCGACCAATAGAAAGCTGCATGACATTTGGAGCAATCACAACCCGAGACAACCCCCGCACCTCAGCTAGTTGAGAGAATCTCTTTCTTTAAGATTTGCATGTATTACGTCTCTATAATGTTATATACTCGATCTGATATAATAAAACTGTAGAGGTCGAAAATCTATACATAGAAAAAAAAATCTAAAGATCGATTCAGGGGGATCTGTTACAACTATCATGTTTTAAGCATGATTTATTATGTTTATCATACAAGGTGTCTCAAAATATCTTATGGAGTTATCTTAAAAGAAATTTTATATATAGTTGGTCGATTAAAAAAAAAAGTAAGCTGTATATAGAAAAAATGTTTAATTATTAATAAAAACACTTCTTGGGGATTTATTAATTAAAAATAATATCGTCTAAATGTAGACCCTCGCGTTGTGATAAAGTTACCTATGACGGCTACAAATGCGCCAGTGAATTCGGTATATTGGCGTAAACATCCGTCTTCGGTTAAGCATTCCTCTGGGATTCCTCTCATTCGACATTGGGTTAAAAAGTTTGAAGAGACTGGTTTAACCCCTATGGACTTTTTCTTATGGAGTTTATCTTAAATCTAAAGTTCCAATAAACCGAATTCACTGGCGCATTTGTAGCCGTCATGAGTAATTTTACTGCTCGATTAAATGAGTGGCGGGAACGCGAGGGTTTACATTTAGACGATATTATTTATAAAAAATAAATTCCCAAAAAGTGTATTTTATTAATAAACTTTTTTTCTAAATACGGCTTACTTTTTTTTGATCGACCCACTAAATATAAAATTTATTTTGAGACACCATGTACTAATAACATAAAGAGGAAAAATTTGTATTTGTGTGTGTGTGTGTGTGTGTTTGTAATGAATAAACTCAGAAACTACTGAATCAATTTTAAAAGTTCTTTCACCATTAGAAAGCTACATTCATCCTGAGTAATTGCTACCTTTACCGCGGAAATATGCCTCATTCTCAAGGAAAAAACTGTTAACGCGGACGGAGCCGCGGCGGAAGGCTAGTACATAATATGTAAATAAATTATATACGAAAATAGATAAAACACCGGTGAAATAAAGAAAAAAAAGAAAAAGCCAAAAGCCATCACGCATGATTTTATAACATCTAACGGTTAGATTCTAACCTGTTACTGGCTCATCTAGTAAAGCTTATCTGTGTTACTGTGCTCCGATAGTGTAATATTATTGTGTTTACTACCTACATATTTACTTATCGCGGGAAAATGCCTCATTACTGTTAATGCGGACGGAGCGACGAGGATGAACCCGAAGAGCTAGTATGTATTGAATAGTGTTTGTCTTGTTTGTTGGCAGCGGGCAAGGCGAGCAAGTGGGACAGGGTGGTGCGCCGCGAGATCTGCCAGGTGTCGCTACTGGGCGCGCAGGTATGCGGGCTGCAGGACCCGGGGCCCGGCGGACACCGCGCCGTGTACATGATGGCCATCGCCGAGGAGGTACACTCACACAACTAAATTATAGTACTGTGACGCAAGGCGTCGACACGATGAAAAACGACGAAATAGTAATAACACAGAATTGACTTTATTACTTAACTAGCTTTCCGCCCCTCGGCTCCGCCCGCGTTAAAAAAATTCCCGGGGGAATGAGGTATTTCAAAATAAATTCTCTGTAAGAACCATCCTTGGACTCCAACAAACATTTAAAAAAAAAGAATTGGTAAAATTGGTCCAGGCGGCGTAGTTGAGTTATGCGCTACACATTTTGCTATTCATTTTTATATTATAGATTGATAAAAGAAACAGAACTTGATTTGTAAACAAACTGGAATTTTGTTCGGCCGACAAGAAGGCAAAGCAATCCAAAAGTGAATAAAAAAATGAATGAAATTACGGATAATTGTCGATTGAATTCCAAAATTAAATATATTCGAATTTAGGATAAAAAAAATAAAAAAAATAAAAATAAATGAGTTTCCCGCCCGATATAGCGCCCCACGCCCCGCACCCCGCAGGCGCCGCGGGACTCCGCCGGTGGTGTTCGGGGGTGTTTTACATAGCGCCTAGCGCCATTGACTTGTAGTTGATATTCAGTTGTTATTGGAAAAGAAGTAGGTTGTCAGAACGCGTTTTCTGTATGGAGTGACCGACCAGTGGTACAGTCGCCAACTAACGCGGTCAAGGCTCTAGTGGTGGAGGATGAGCCCTAGCTAAATTAAATGACGAAATAGCTAGAACAATATATTGTTTATTATTTTCGAAATATTACTTTAAAGCATTGGAAATTGTAAAAATGGCGTCGGGCTCGTAGTGCGGACTACGGCCATCTCCAGACATCAACGAAATTCAAATATATATTACTTTTCACAATTATAAAGCCTCAAACGCGAAAAGATGCTGCCAGCATGAAATCGGCGAGCATGAAGGACACATGCACACCACAGTACATTCACATTTACAGCTCATATATATCCTCACCGAGCCTACTGTGAAATCAAGGTGAATAGGCCTTAGTCGACCACGCTGGGACAGTGCGGGTTGGTCACGAACACACAACCCTTGAATTACTTCGCAAGTGCCGTTAGAGCGTCGATTAAACGTACAGTAGGCAGCACATGCGACTGGATTTATGCGAGGACGCCCTTCAGTGGGCATAAATATGAGGTGTTGAAATGAAATTAAATGATTTATTTTTAACTTTTGGACACTTTCTAAGTCAAATAAAGTTACATTTAATGGCGAGTTCAGCAAGGCAAAATGTGCGGTCTTCTGTTACCGAAAGTGTTGCTTGTTACCAGGAGAGCATGGGCTGCAGTACTTACGGCGTTTGCTTCGTGGACGCCTCCATCGGGCTGTTCCACCTGGGCCAGTTCAAGGACGACAAGCACTCCTCGCGGCTTCTCACCACCATGGCGCATTACCCACCGGCTTTGGTGAGCCACTATATTACTCGCCATCTAATGGTGCCACCACAGAATACCAAATAGTAGTCCCTACCATTACTTACTTTAACGTGTCACAAACCCTGGTGTCAGAGTCATTAAGCCGCCTATGGCTGGTGACATGTACAAAGGTACCACCATTAAGGCTATAATACATTACACCAGCTTAACTTATAGTATGGCATTGGAAGATATTAAGCTTTATGTCGTGTTATTTAAGAGTGATTTAACAATATGCCATTGTGAAATTGCTACTTTAACAACCAATATGAAATTGCTACTTTAGCAATAAGGCCGCCTTTTGACTCTTCTGTTTTGTTCTGTATTGTTTCTGTATGCTGTGTCTTTTGTCAATAATGAATATTGTATTGTATTGTATTGTATTGTATGCCAGTTAAAAGTGTTTCTTGTGTGTTCTGTAAGATCGTGTACGATCGCAAATCAACGAGTGCGCGAACCAGCAAGTTGGTGGGCACGCACTGCCCTAGCGCGCGGCGCGAGGCGCGAGCGCTGTGCGCGCCCGACAAGACGCTCCAGACACTCGCAGAGAAGTACTACCGGACCAACGGCGACGGAGACTGGCCCAGCGGACTCAAAAAGTTCCTGCACGAAGGTACTTTATTGCGCGAAAATTTGTGATGATGGATTGAAACTTTGGTTTGACAAAAATCACGAAATATCACAAGGGGGGAGGGGGGTGTAAGATATCACGTGTATTTATAACAACCTGCAACCTTTCTGTCTAGTCATTTTTATCACAGTCCTTAATTTCAGAATAAAATGAGGTTATACTTTATACTGCTACTACCTGTATTTAAAGATAATCTTCTATAAATTTTAAGATTCTTTGCAGGTACTAAAAATACACGTGATGTTGAGTGGGGGGTGGGGGGTAATCTTAAACCTCACCACGTATCACCAAGGGGGAGGGGGGGGTTAAAGAATGCTAAAAAAAAGATCACGTGATTAATGGACGGCCCCTTTGCAATAATATAGCTCAGAATAATACAAAGGCTATCTTTTGCCGCGGAAAAATCCCTTTTTCCCACGAGAAATATTACTAGCGTGGGCGAAGCCGCGGGGGGAAAGCTAGTCATATTATACTAATATTATAAAGGCAAAAGTTTGTAAGTGTTTGAGTGTGAATGTTTGTTACTTTTTCGCGTCTAAACGACTGAAGTGATTTTAAAGCCTGACCAAAGAAATAAGAAACCTGCTCTGGGGGCGCCACATGTATATTTTTACGACTATGGCAACAATTTCCCTTATAAAATTAGTTCCATTGAAATTCCGCAATATGGCGAGGTGTCATATTTCTTTGGTCGGGCTTTAATAAAATTAGGTGTAGAATTAGCTTACACCCTGGATTAACACATAGGCCATTTTTGGGTGAAAGAGTAACAAAGTTCAATATATCCAAACATCCATACATCCATCCCTACAAACTTTCACGTTTACAATATTAGTAGGATAACAAAAAAGGTGCATTTGTAAATATTTGCGTTACAGGTGACGCATTAGGGCTGACCCCAGCCGCGGACTGTTCCTTGGCCATCAAAGCGTTGGGGGGCTGCGTGTCCTACTTGACCGACTGCCTGCTCGATATCCAGGTTCAAAGAGTTCAAAGAATTTATTTTTAACTTTTGTATATTACATCACTTAGTTAAGTCATTTAAATTATCTTTTCTTTTCTGGCGAGTTCAAAAATTTGGCTGTCTTCTGTGGAGAAGAGCTCGCCGAAGAAACTCCACAGGCGTTGCATCTTTTAAACATATTTTTACAATAGGCTATTTGACTGGTTTTTAAAATATATTTTTTATTATTCAGTAGAGTTTGTGGATCCCAGTAATAGTTGTATTTTTTAATTCTGGTACATATTTCCTGAAAAATATCAAAATAAAAATTCAATATTTAAGTAGCGCGCCAAAACGCTACTTTGACAATATGGCGTCGCAATGGCATCGGTGACGTCACTAGCCAGTACTACTACTACAAGTTGCTTAAGTAGAAAACGATGTTTACTGGCTAGTGACATATGTATATCCTATACCCGACCAAACAGGAGCGTTTTGAGTCACGTGACAAACGCCAAAAAAAATAAATTTTTATTTACGGATTTTTACATAAATTAATTATTATTTTCAACTTCCCATAGTAAATATCCATTTTTAAACTTACATTACATACTGATTACAGTAATTAACACTTTATTTTTCGCATTGTCAAATAGCCAATTATTATGCTAGGTGCTAGGCATGTCTCAGTTCACGTCGTACGAGCCGCCTGATGTACTGAACAGAACTCTCTCTCAAGAAGAGAAGGCCAGCCGCTGGGAAGGGAGCAACACCTTGGTTTTGGACGCGATCACATTGAGGAACTTGAGGATAGTCCAAGAGGAAGGCTGCTTGTACGACAAGCTGAATTATTGTTCCACGGCTATGGGGAAAAGGTTAGTTCAACATTTTTTGTTCATGTCCTGTCTTATTCTTTATTCAGAAGAACGTAAATTACGGCAACTTAAATTTAAGTTTAGAATGTGAATGCATGAATTTATATAAAAAAAATATAATTCAATATTTTTTTAAATTATGCACGTTTAATATTTTTTTTATAATATAGGCTTCTCTTGACCCTATAATTTTTGAATCCCGATTAACCTGTCTAAACTTATTGCGTCACTATACGAACTTTTTGTAAATGTGTACAAATGGGTGATCAATGTAGCTTGTGAGATTGTAAAGGTCAAAATAAAAGTAAGATGTAAAAAAAATGTAGGGAATTCTCACATACGGTCATCTGACCCCAAACTAAGTTACATATAAGACAGCTGATCTTTTCTTTTCAATTTAAAAGCTGTGCTAAGTATAATAATCACACATATAAATATGTAACATCTAGACATGTGTTTGCCCTGGACGGGATTCGAACCTGCGACCCTGTGCTTGGCGGCAGACGCACTAGCAGCTAGCTACAGGGCCGTGACGTATCGGCGTCGTTGCAGATTGCTGTACCAGTGGGTGTGCGCTCCGAGCTGCAACATTTCAGTGGTGCGGCAGCGGCAGCGCGCCGTGCAGACCTTGTATGAGGGCCACCAGACCAGCCAGGCGGCAAGGAACATACTCACCACGCTGCCCGACCTCGAGAGGCTGCTGGCTAAGTACTAACACCCACTTTATACACAATTATAACTGGGCCACAGAAGAAAATAACAGTACTAACCCGCACAGAAAGGACACTCACCCCCTCGCGCTAAAATGAGTTCCCCGCCCGATATAGCGCCCCACGCCCCGCACCCCGCAGGCGCAGCGGGACTCCGCCGGTGGTGTTTTACATAGCGCCTAGCGCCATTGACTTGTAGTTGATATTCAGTTGTTATTCAAAAAGAAGTAGGTTGTCAAAATGCGTTTTCTGTATGGAGTGACCGCCCAGTGACTGGGCAGACGAACTGTTTAGTTAAAAAGCGGCCTACACGCGCTCAGTTTTAACTGTGCAGTGTTGTATTTCGTGAAAATAACTTCATTTTGCTAGACACTTAACATCCCTGTTGTATACTTGCAGAGTCCACAGTCTCGGCAACTTAGTGAAGTCGCAGACCCATCCGGACTCTCGAGCAATATTCTACGAGGAGAAAATCTACTCGAAGCGCAAAGTGCTAGACTTCATATCTGTGCTCAACGGATTCACTGCGGCGCTCGAATTGGTACAACTGTTCAAAGATACTGACTGCGAACTCCTTAGAACCATTACGCAATTCGCGCCGGAGGGAAAGTACCCGGACTATACGGAGACGTTGAAGTTTTTCAAGGTAATTTTACTCTGATAATCTTTTCCTTTTCGTGTCGACTCAAATTAGTCTAATCCAGTAATTAGTAATGCATATACTAATGGTAAACAAAGAAGGCATTATTTTGGTATTTGACAAAAAGCAGACAATACTCTTAGTTATTTATTTTGTTTTCTTGAAATGTTTTACTGGTGTGTAATGTTTTGACAGTCACACAATGGTATGATCTTAAAAACGGTATGTCCTTTTTTAATTTGGTGAGATGAAACCCTAAAACAGCTTGCAACTTTCCACAAGCTTGATGATGTAAGGCTGCTATTTCACGGTAGTCAAAGACAGAAGACGAAAAGGACGCAGTTATGCGCAAGAGTGAGCGCGGTGTATTTGTATCTCATTCTAACGCATAACTGCGTCCCTTTCGTCTTCTGTCTTTTGTCTCCCGTAAAATAGGTGCCTAACACATATTATATGACTTGATTATTTAATTTAATAGGAAGGCTTCAACCAATCAGAGGCCGAGAAAGAGGGCCGCATCCTGCCGGGCGCGGGCGTTGACCCCGAGTACGACAGTGCCATCAGCGCCATCCAGGAGATAGAGGAGGAACTACAGGACTACCTCAAAGAACAGGAGAAGTTCTTCCGATGTCGGGTAAGAGCAGAACAGAGTAACAGTACTTTGTACTCTTTGCACCGAATTACGAACTTTCCATTAGTGGCTTCATGAAGGAAGCATCCAAACGCTACTTTGATGAAGGCCCTTCCCATCCCAATCCCTATGTTGTTAAGTGTACGGGCTATTTCCCGCACCCCACCACGCGGTTCCGCCGCCGCCGTCCCAAACATATCCTTTCCGAACGTGACGACGAAATCACTGATGCAGTAAAGCAGCCAAAGAATTTAGATTACACCTAACAGAATGCCCTTCTGGTAGCGAATACCCTTCAGGTAACAATTACCCTTCAGGTAACAACGCCCGCTCCCGCCGGCGGGGGCGCGGCCAGAACCAAAATCAAAATTGAAAATCAGAGACGGAGCCCTTCAGGCGTCGTCTCCTTCACGATGTTTTTCAATATCAACGCGCTAGGCCGTGGTCCGAGGCTCCCTTGAGCCCCCCTAGACGCGTTGGTATATGACTTTTTTTTGGGGTAGAGTCTTCCGCTCCCCCGCAAGTCTGGTGAAGCTTGATTGGTCGTACCTTTCCGACACAAGCATAGGTCAATTAAAAAAAAAATGCACCTACGAATACATGCGATCACTAAAATTCTGGGATCAACAGAACTTTAAAATCAATTGCTATAAACTTTCCGCTTCTCTACTAACACGTTGAGTTCTCTATCTAAAACCTCCCGGGGGCGCATCGGCCGATCATACCTAAACTGCGGGGTGGCACACGTCTGGTTAACCCTTTATAAGGCAAAACAACTTTGCAAAATGCATTCATTTTCGACTTTATTTTGAGGGTATAAGGTTAAAATGGTGGCAATATAGTGGGCACTGCCTTGTAAATGTTAAAAGTTTGGTGTATGTCAGGTGGCGTACGTGGGTACGGATCGCAAGCGGTATCAGTTGGAGGTGGCGCAGGGAGCGGCGGCGCGCGCTGACGAAGACTACCAACTCGAAGGCACCAGGAAAGGGTTCAAGAAGTTCTCCACACCGCAAACCAGGGTAATCACTTCTAGTATCCAAGCAAAAACACACTAATCATCACTACATAGTATAAAACAAAGTTGCTTTCTCTGTCCCTCCTTATGTCCCTCCCTATGTCCCTTTGTACGTTTAAATCTTTAAAACTACGCAACGGATTTTGATGCGTTTTTTTTTAATAGATAGAGTGAATCAAGAGGAAGGTTTATTGCATAATATCCTTAAGGATAATCCACAATAACCATTTTCCCGTGCGGAGCCGGGGCGGGTCGCTAGTTATCTATATAATAAAACTGTAGAGGTCGAAAATCTTTACATAAAAAAGCTATAAACCGGTTCAGGGGGATGTAAGAATAGAACATGTCCAGATTTTTATATATTTTTTGTTTGTGTTTGTTCGGGCTACTCGCTAAAATTTGTATAGTGTTACCTTATATCCCTGGTCAACATCTTAGATACTTTTTACCACGGGAAAATATCTCATTTCTACGGGAAAGTGTGCACGGGTGTAGCCGCGGGCGGACTGCTAGTATAGAATAAACGACTTGTCAATTTGGTGAAACAGTGGTCATTTTAGGGAGGAAGATCTGTTGAAAGTAACTCTATTTAGATAGGTTCAGTATTTTATTTATTTTAATAAATGATTCTTCATTTTAGAAAAACTACATATTTAACATCCTAGGCGGAGAATGTATTTTTTAAAATAAATATGAAAATTAAAAATATTACTTAGTGCTTAGGTTTGTCATGCAAATAAATATTCCTGAAACATTTGCAGGAGTTACTGGCACGGATGATAGCGGCCGAGGAGCAGAAGACGTCGGTTCTGAAAGACCTGAGCCGGCGAATATTCGAGAAGTTCTCGTCGCACCACGTCCAATGGGAGGCCGCCGTGCAATGTCTCTCCACTCTCGACATCCTACTGGCATTCGCCGAGTTCGCGCGGCTGCAAACCACAGACGTGTGCATGCCCGGTCTCACTTACGATAAACATGCCAAGGTAAATTAATTGACGTTTTTGTTACAATACGGAACTTACACAAAGTTTATTTTTTAGAGGTCTCATGATTCACTTAAAGAAGGGAAGAAGGGAAATCCAGTACCAATCAAAGTATTACAATTTAAAAATCAATTTTCCATTAAATGTGCAGGTTGATAAATTTAAACAATTTAAATTAAGAATTTGGTTGATGCTTATTTAAGCGGCTATAAATAATAACTAATAAAATGATCAATTAAATACAAATAAACTTAACACTAAGTTAAAAAAATAGCTCAATACCACACTTGATTTCATTCTGTTACACTCTAGCTTTCGAGTTTCGTATCGAATAGACGAACCTTTCCCACCTTTTCACTTTAAAAAAAAAAGAACTCTACGCTACTGGCACACAAAATCTGACTGCACAGCCCACGATGCCACAAACGAAAAAAATATATACCGCGTTTTCTTCTGCTTATCAATGGCGTTCTGCATTTGAATTATGAAATTTTTGTATGGGAAAATTTGTTTCGCTTATAATTTATATTAGAAAACTTTATATTTTATTTGCCTATTATGTTGACCAGCCCCCTAACACGAAGTGCTATGACAAAAGTTTGTCGCACATTTAACTGTCAAAAAGTTGCGAAAAACCCGCCATATTGAAATATCCTCCAATAGGATAAGAGAATACGCACGATAAAATTTTGTCTGTCACGAGTGGACGGGCATGTTATAGGGCCAGGATGGAGACGAATACATTAAAACAAAGATCATAAAAATCGGTACAGCCGATCTCGAGTTATAAATGGTGTAACTAACACGAATTTCTTTTATAGATAGATTTTCTCTTAAACCTTTACAAGGCAGTGTCCACTATATTGCCACCTTAATTTCAACCTTATTCAACATGAAGTTGAAATCGAATGAATTTTATAAAGTTGTTTTGCCTTATTAACGTGGTATTTGCCATCGCGCCTTGTTTTTGCATAATATCAATCAAAATTAAGGAATTGTTTCGTTAAAACTTTCGTGATTGTTTTCACAGTTGGTCTCATATATCCCCTCTTAATATCAGTGTCTTATGTCTATTTTCTTTGTTACCAATTACTATCTTTATGTGGATAACTATAATTGGCTATTTAATTAGTAAGTGATATTGTAAATCTATCTATCTACGAACTATCTGCGAACACCTGTAAATGGCTTTATTGATAATATTTTTCATAATCTTATCTGTTGTAATTTGCTGTAGGTGATCCAAATAAATAAATAAATAAAAATAAATAAATAAAATACTTTTTATGTAAACCGCTGTTGTTATCCTAAATACAATAAAATTAAATCCACAGCCGTACATAAAGATCGTGGAGGGGCGTCACCCGTGCATCCCTGTGGCGAGCGAGTTCATACCGAACGACACGGACCTCGGGGTAGACAGCGCCCCGTTGCTGCTGCTCACAGGCCCCAACATGGGCGGCAAGTCCACGCTCATGCGACAAGTGGCACTGCTCACCGTGCTCGCGCATTTGGTGAGATCATCATCATCATCATCATCATCATTTCAGCTTTGTCCACTGCTGGACAAAGGCCTCCCCCAAAGATCTCCACAACGATCGGTCCCGCGCTGCCCGCATCCAGCGGCTTCCCGCGACCCTTACCAGATCGTCGGTCCACCTTGTGGGGGGCCTGCCCACGCTACGTCTTCCGGCGCGTGGCCGCCATTCAAGAACTATTTTTCCCCAACCGCCATCGGTTCTACGTTTGGTGAGATACCACTACACAATGCAATCATTCTGACAGGGTTGTGAGGTAGGTTAATGGGCTCAATTCTGCGTGGCCGCTAAAATATCTAAAGGTTAATGGGTAATTTTGTATGGGCCCCGTACCCAAAAAAGAATAATTACTGTAGCATTATGAGATGTCGGGTTTTGTAGCCCTAATGGAGTAGTTTGATTAACCCAAGACAGAATGTCTGAATTCAATTGGAGAAAAAAGATATGTTCATTAGAAAAACTGAGTTTTCATTGTTATTTATTTATTTTTCCATTGATTTAAATCAGGGTGTGTTTTAGAAATAAGGATTATAGTTGAGATCAATGATATTAAAGACTCCATACGGGCAATAAAGACCGATATGTTTCATAATGCTACAATTAACTTTGTGTCTGGGTATGTTCTTACCCATTCTCCTTTAAGTTGTTATGTCTCTTTCATGTTCTTAAGAACGAAAAGGGACAGGTGATTGCCAACCTACATTAAGACACGTCAAACTTCGATTTTACGCGTAATTTAGTAGGAATTTAAAAACATCCCGACTAAATTAAGCTGAATTTGACAGCTGCGCTGCTTATTTTAGATATCATTCATTCAAAATTAATCCCCATCCTTTTCGATTGCCATATAAATGAAAGAGACAACAACTTAAATTTAGAGATTTTAGCGGCCACGGCAGAATTGCGCCCAGTGTCGAAACCCACACAAAAAGCAAGCCAGTTAACAAAGTGCAGTTTTATCTGTTAGCACCCTTGGTCCCATGTTGGCCTCAACGGCGGAATAGAGTATATACGAGTGCCGGCATTAAATTATTAATTTTTAAATTATATTATTGTGCTTCATTTTGGATGGTTTTTTAGTATTATTTTGTGTTAGGATATAAATCATGGTCTAAGAAAACAAGGTCTAACCATTAGATCACGTGATTGACACAAGCCTATGTCATTTTGCGCTGTTCATCCTTGTCTATTAACACGCATTCGACAAGGATAAACAGCGCAAAATGACGTAGGTCAGTCACGTGGTCTAATGGTTAGACCTTGTTTTCTTGGACCATGATATAAATGTAAAAGGTGCCCCTGATGATGCTCATGTGAGCGAAACCGGTTGGGTTTTCCCAATGTACTAGTGTTTTATAAAACTATGAGTATAAAGGAGTTTCACCAAGCGCCAACAATCGCAAGTATAAATATTATTACTGCATCACTACATAGTATAAAACAAAGTCGTTTTCTCTGTCCCTATGTCCCTATATCCCTTTGTATGCTAAATCTTTAAAACTACGCAACGGATTTGATGCGGTTTTTTTAAATAGATAGAGTGATTCAAGAAGGTTTATATGTATAATAGATGCATAATATACTTAAGGATAACCCAGAATAACCATTTTCCCGTGCGGAGCCGGGGCGGGTCGCTAGTAGTGTATTAAAAGAGGTTAGAACGGCGATGTGGGCGGGGCAGGCGCGCCAAGGATATGAGTAAATGCTCATCATCATCATCATCATCATGTCAGCCGGAAGACGGCCACTGCTCATACTCCACGCAAAGTTTTTTAACTCTTTACTTTAACTCACACATAGCTATAAAAATGTACATCGGTGTGCGTGCATGCGTATGATTCGTTCCATTTGAAATCGAGTGATTGAGCGGCGCTATGATTGGCTAGATTTGAAATTGCAAATATGTGCGTAAACTTCATCTTTATTGAAGTACAGATGTAGTGGAGGTGAAAGGTGGGGTGGATTTGGCGACACCGGATTTCATACGGACGGCGCATTATCGCCATTCTAACCTCTTTTAAATGTTCTGTGGTGTATATTTCATATTTCTTTATTGCATCATATGTGGTTACATTAAGGTGGAACAAATATATTTGATACACACATGAACCCTGTAAGGGCGCGGCTTAACCGACTGCTCTGAGCGATGTTGGTGTGCGGCCGACTTAGAGCAACGCGGGCCTTCCGTTCCGGTACGGAAGGCCGGCGTTGCTCTAAGGCGGCCGAGGGCGGGGTTGGTTAAATCACGTTTAACACTTTACACTTTGCACCATCATTTTTGTGCACTGAACATTTAATAAGTAATGAAAGGAACTGAATCGCACAGCACGTGTTTGACTTGCCCTGCATTTGGCCACATACATTTTTAATTACGCATGTCATCTTTTGTCTATTGTAAGTCTTAGAGAATAAATATACATAGAGCACGCGCATCGCTCCGCTGCCTTTATGTCAAGCGTAAGCAAATTTTGGCAGATTTTGTATGGGCGGTGAAATCAATAACATTTTTCTTTTTGGATTTGTTCCTCGAGTCATGTTTGCAACTTATCACTGCACATTTCAAAATGTTCTCCTATTAAATTTCTTATTTTTACCGGGCAAAATAATCAGCTCCGATAACCATTTGATACTAAACGAAGGCGCTGAAGATATTCGGACTGTTCATATCCGTGCTTACAGTTCATACTCGATACAAATACAAATACAAACGCGCGCGCGTGCGCTCGATAGGCGTACTCTATCCCTCCCTTTTTTGTAAGTATTGTGTGTGTTGCAAATAAATTATTTTCATTCATTCATTCATTCATTCATTCATATGATGGCAGGGCTCGTACGTGCCGGCTCGGGAGTGTCGGCTGAGCGTGGTGGACCGCGTGTTCACTCGGCTGGGCGCCTCGGACGACATCCTGGCGGGCCAGTCCACCTTCCTCGTGGAGATGAGCGAGACAGCGGCCATCGTGCGCCACGCCACGCTGCACTCGCTCGTGCTACTCGACGAACTAGGTAACACCACGCTATAACCAGTAAGTTATCTGCATACAAACGTGCCGCTGTCGGTTTGAATGTGTACGTCCGCGCCACGCGCCGTGTAGGCACGCGCTGTCACGCACACACTAGCATACAATAAGGGGGCGGCAGTATGGGCTATATGCAAGCGTGTGCGTGATGGGGTTAGGGTCAATCGCCTGGTTGAGTTAGGGTGCTTATATCTTGTGCCACTAGCGCTTTGTGAGCCTATTCAATGTAACCAAACATACAATCAGGTCGTTCCTATTTATAATATTGGTGTGGATGTATACGTATACAAATTATTTTTTATGTAGGTACCTACCCATAATAATTAATCATCTTTTCTAAGCAGTATTTATTTATGTATGTATGTACCTATACCTAATCTATTTAGTTACTATTGTAAGTTTTAAGTTTATTCTATTTTATTTATTTATTTATTTTTTTAATAATGGGTAACGTGTTACGTTGTGGTCGTCCGTGACGCGACCATTTAGTAGGACCCACGGAAGATCAGCGCCGTGGCCCAGCTGGGCGGCGGCATTTCGCTGAGTGGGGCCCTTTTTGTGTGGGTGTCGCAGCACAGAGGGATGTTTAGTTGTATCATTCGTGTTTCATGTTATGTACCTGTACCTATAGTGTTAAATTATGTAGTTATTTTTTTCTTGTCATAATGTCTTATTGTTTGTTGTTTGTTGTTTATTGTTTTTTGTGTTGTGATGTCCTACAAATAAAGTTTTCTAATTTCTAATTTCTAATGATGGCGCGTGAATACACGGCGCGCTCACATTTAAACCGATGCGGCAAGTTGGTACGCCTTATTTACGCTGGGTGTTAGCACGCCATCTATGAGACATCTCTGCTAACAGTTAACAACCTACATAGGTTCAGGCTGCTTTGCGTGTTATCGTTCTTGATCATCTCGATCGATAGCTCAATTAAGTAAGTAGATTGACCTTGATTCAATAGATGGCGCTGCTTTGATTGTATATAAAGAATGTCACTCATAGCTGAAAAAACTCTCTTTCAAATAAAATGTATCTTTTTCTATAAATCTCTCATATCTTATAGTTGTATGCAAGCTGTTAAAAACTATGAGGCAATCGCAGTTAGGGTAAATTCACAGTCTAGTTAAATAGTTGCTGAAGCGACGTGGGAGATATAGGTATTAAGGAGGCAAATTTACGCTGAGGCAACATTATTCGGCATTGCGGCACAATACGTAATTTTCGTTTGTGTAGTCTTGTGTTATGCTATAAATAGAATACATTTGCAATATGCGGCAGCATATTTTGCGATGAAGGAGCATTATCGTTGCAAAATAATTTTAAAGCAATTTTATGGAATGCCGCAATGCCGCACAATGTTGCTTCAGCGTAAATTTGCCTTAATACCTATATCTCCCACGTCGCTTCAGCAACTATTTAACTAGACTGTGAATTTACCCTAACTGCGGACGCCTCATAGTTTTTAACAGCTTGCATACAACTAATGAGATATGAGAGATTTATAGAAAAAGTTGTTTTGCCGAGTGAGACGGAGAGATTAACTTATTAATTGGATATGTCAGTAATTTTTCAGCCAATTTTGTTACTATTTTCACTGTTGTTATAACAATTTGGGTTTTTTTGAAAAATTACTTAAGATCTTTATATTTTTCCATGCATATTCCGTCGTATTAGTTAGTAGTATGTATGTATTGTGTCGTATGTATGTAGGTCGCGGCACGTCGACGTACGACGGCACGGCGATCGCGTGCGGCGTGTGCGCCGAGCTTGCGTCGCGCGGCTGCCGCGTCGTGTTCTCGACGCACTACCACTCGCTCGTACACCACCTGGCAACACACCCCGCCGTGCAGCTCGGACATATGGTGAGCCAAAACAACTGGGCGGTCACTCCTTACAGAAAACGCGTTTTGACATGCTACTTCTTTGTGAATATCAACTACAAGTCAATGGCGCTAGGCGCTATGTAAAACACCCCCGAACACCACCGGCGGAGTCCCGCGGCGCCTGCGGGGTGCGGGGCGTGGGGCGCTATGTCGGGCGGGGAACTCATGCCGGCGCGGGGGGGTGAGTGTCCTTTCTGTACGGGTTAGTAGGTACTATTATTTTCTTCTGTGCCAAAACAGTACCTTTTAGTGCCATATCACATTACTCATTACTTTCGAAAAGGTGATATCACTCCGTACCATTACACACACCCTAAACATTACCAGAAATGTTGAGTGTTTATCACTTTGTGGGAAGAAATGCTCTGTAGTATTCTTCTGTACCGTACCGAAGTAGCAGCACACATTACTTTATCTTTTTTTTAGCATTACTTAAGATAACAGCACACAAAAAAAGTATATTTTTGTATTATTTTTTTTACTAATTGACCCAAATGGAGTTGATTTTCCTTCATAGTACCTAGCTAATGCGTGATGTGTACTGGTGTACTGGTAGCAATACTGGCGTAATGAGTAATATAAGACTACCTTTTGGGGTGATATTACTTTTGTGATATCATACGCATTACCTACACAATATGTCTATAGCACATCCTATCAACACACACTAACAGACACCCCAAATAACGTTTTCTGAGCGTCAACGTTGTGCGCGCGCATACAATCGTAGGCAGCAAGGCGAGTGAACCAAACGACGGACGCGGATGATTGTATGCGCGACGCACGACGACGACGACGCTCGAAAGACGATAGTGTGAAGGGGTGTCTTACATACAAATAAAAAGCCTCGCCTTAATGCGGAACTTCAATTGAACTAATTTTATACATAATGGAAATCATTACCATAAACTTAAAAATATACACGTGGCGCCTCCAAAGTAAGGTTTTATTTTTCTAAACGGCCTTTAAACTACTTTACGATGTAACACCATACTCAATTGAATCCAATTTCTTAAACCGACTTCAAAAAGAAGAAAGATTTTTAATTCGAACGTATTTGGTTATGCTTTTTTCTTGTTCCCGTACAATTTATCGTTTTTGACATTTAATCAAAAGAAGCTGATTTGACTAACCAGTCATCATCCTTTATTGACATGGAAACGAAATATACGTAGAGGAAATGCTTTGTACTTTTACCCTCATTGACAAAAAATAAAAATAATTAAAAGAAGTATAAGTCTAAACAAATGAAATAATCTTCAATCGAGTTACAGGAAATACCTAATTATCTAACTAAGAAACAATATGCGTGCGGTGTTGCACCATCTACTCAAATCCTTCAGGGTCTTATCACACAGCAAGCGGTCAAGCTTTCTGCGTTCGGACGTGCAATTACTCACGAACCCTGCTGTTCACGCGGTCGACGCGGTCAGAACGCCTCCTGTGTAGTATATCTATGTATTGTGGTTAACGTAACGTAATATAACACAAGGAACGCGAATCTGACCGCTTGAACGCTTGACCGCGTGACCGCTCTCTGTGTGACTGGAGTTTGAGAAGAGCCGTTATTTTAACCACATACTAGTATATTCACATAAACACAATTTTCAGGCGTGCATGGTAGAGACGGACGAATCGACGCCGGACAGCGAAGACGACATTCCCGAGGAAACAATCACGTTTCTATACAAACTGTCTCCGGGCGCGTGTCCGAAGTCTTACGGCTTCAACGCGGCGCGCCTCGCCGGCATACCCAGAGACATCACCAGGAGGGCCCATCTCATATCCAAGAACTTGGAGAAAGAAGCCACTAGTATCCGCGCCTTCAGGGATATCTTCAAACAAAAGAGCGCTGCCAACGTCAGGGAGTTGCTGGCTGGTTTAACCATATAATCGTATTCTTTTTTAAAGTTTGGGCTCTGTATGAATTAATTTTCTAATCTTGAAAAAAAGCAGTGGTGCTGGCGAGAGCTGGCTGAAATAACCACTTCATTCTTAATTTCTTTTTATTTTTTAAATGATATTTGGCTGTATGTCGGCTGCGATTATTGTAATTAGTTTTTAGTGGTCTGTTTTTGTGTTGTCCGTTCGCGCTATTTTAGTGCAGCTATTCCGATTTTAAAAGTTAAATCGTGATTGTTAAGATACTAATTTTATTGTGCTCGTTCGATATTTCTAGAAACACATACACAACTGTTAATCGAAATATGTTTCAAGATCTTTGATGAGATTTTAAAACGGGTTGAGATATAAATTACGATCATTATTCTTTTCAATAAGATCTGCTTAGTGAGATAAATATAGTGATATTTCCAGTAATTCTAAGTTGTTACCCAGTATTCAATACAATTTGTTAATGTTAAGAATTTGATGGTGCATTGTATTTGCCCTATGTTTTGTAATTAATCAAGTTGATTTTTAACCCACCAATTATTGAATTTAAATATAACATTCGTATTTTTTATTATATTGTTTCATTTTAAGTCGTCCCGTTATTATTTACTCCCCGTGAGATTGAAACCTGTCGCCTCTTAAGATGGACAACCTTTGAACTGCTTACTAAATTTTAGCAGATCCATTCAGCCGCCGTTTTTCATTTGTAATATCAATGCGATATATATAGACCGCACAGACAAGTTTCGTGAAAAAAAAAATTGTCAGCATACTTTTCTATACAATCTAACTAGTAAAGGTACGTAAATAAAACTCCAGATGCATGTCGTTAAATTTATATTACATCTTATTCATTATAAAACCATTGCTTTTATTGCATTTCTTTTATAATTACTTATTCTAAACGTGATACAACAAGCGATTCTGTATTTTACAAAAAACCAAAAGTATAATAAAAAAAATATAAATCTTGACGTCGTCGTTCGGTAACTTATATTCGCGCACAGTTAGCGAGCGACTCCATTTATTTAAATAACAATAGCTTTTTAGCAAATCCTTATAAAATCCTATTTTATTTATTAATCGAGAAGGAGTAGAGTACTATGAACGCTCACTTCAGCCTACCCAGTTAGTTACTACCCACCCATGAGCCAGACAGGCTATTAAGGTTTTGAATGACATGAAATATAATATGTAGTTTAGAAGGATTTTATACTCGTTGTTTTTAGAACGCGTTTTTATGGCCATAGTCTGAAGTAAATTTATACTCTCATCATTTGAAATTTCATATGGCGGATTGCTCACATGCAAGGATGTTATAAGTACTACGTGTACTTGTATAAAGTATAACAACCTTGCTGACATGTTTTCGAAAGTTATTTTTTTAGATAATCTCTTGTCTTTGTACCGGATATGAAGCATATGAAGGCAGCTTGCGTCAGCGATCCAATGCGAGTTGGTACTTATGTTTGAAATACAATGAAAAAAAAAAAACTTTTCTAATGGACCAATAGCTTGAAATCCCCTTGTCTTTGTTGAAAATACATACTCATATCTTTAATCAGTTTGTTCGACCGTACATTATGTATGTTATGATAATTTTATATAGAGAGCAATAAAACTATTGTTTTCACATCGCGTGTTTCATATCAGATGTAGTAACAATTAAATTCCTTCTCGGGCCGGTGAACATTCCGCCGAAGACTGCAAGCCAAAATTTAAATCAAATAACTTTACATCGAATTTCTATGAAATGGACCTAGTGTGAATTATAATCGATAAAATAGAACTTTATAAATCAACGATCAATACAGGATTTTTTAATTGAATCCCTGTAGATGTTTTTTTTAAATGGGGTTAAAAATCGTAATTGATTTGCGACACTTATCAGGGTTATTTCTTCATCCTTCCAAACACACGTTTGGGGTCTGTTCACGGTAACTTGCGTTAATTTAGAGGCGCCGCCGTGTAGGTATAGATATTTCATTCAATATATGGAGACTCTTCCTTTTTTATCTAGTTTTCTGGCGACAATCGCTACTGTAATATTTTACTTAAATATGAGGCCTTGCTTTAAAAAAATACTAGTTTTAACCCCAATAAAACTTCCTTTCTACGTTCGGCCAACATCGTTTATTCTAAAGCAAACCTAATTTATACATAATCACAAGTTTACACATCACATCTGGGCTTTAGGAAGCTACTAGTTTTCCGCTCCGCGGCTCTGGCCGCGTTAACAGGTTTTCCCGGGGATTGAGGTATTTTCCCGCAGTAAAACGTAGCTTATGTTGTGTGCATCTGGATTGAGGGCCCATTTTTTAAAAGTTTACAAAACCATTTGAGATTTATAGGGCATATAATAAAGAATAGTAAAAACATGAAGCACAGGGTCACGAATTTCAAACATAAATTGAAATTGTGGTGATTAAATAACTTGGGCTCTCAATCCAGATGCTCGGCTAAAATTATTTAATCACCACAGTTTCAATTTGTGTTTAAGAAATTCGTGACCCTGTGCTTCATGTTTTTACTATTCTTTATTATATTCCCTATAAATCTCAAATCGTTTTGTAAACTTTTAAAAAATGGGCCCTCAGTGTTAATCCAGGGTGTCAGCTAACTTCATACCAAATTTTATTAAAATAGCTCCAGCGGTTTCTTAGACGTGAAGAAGTAACAAATATACACACTCACACATTTACAAACTTTCGCCTTTATAATATTACTGTGATTTTACTCGTCCACGTTCCTTTAAATCATGACGTCTTTATCCACAGTGCTATGCTGCTAAGTAATTTTGGGAAGTGGTCCTTATAAACCAAAAAGTAGTGGACACCATAATTCATATTTTTTAAATAAAGCGTAGGTACATAATATTATTATATAGAAAGTGGTTAAGTTTGTATTACTTGTCAAAACGAACAATATTATAAAGTTCTTTTCATTTTAAGTGTATTTCTAAACGCGATTAAAATTACTTTTAACCCAGTACTAATATAAAACTAAATATCTATCAATCTATTCATAAGGTAAAGCGTTTCTTTCAGTGCATACCATCTAAATAGGAAAAAAATAGTACATATTTCACTACATTTGTACTGTAATTTTTTTTCAGAGAACAATAATTTGATTGTGAAATGAAAGGATGACGGATTTTTAAAACGCACATTGAAAAGTGACATGTTATTCACACTGGCCATAAATTGAGACACCTGGCAGTTCTATTGTTAAGAAACGGTGCAAATGGTAAATTCAAGGGTAAATTACAATAATTAACCAGTATAGATTGCGGCATCAGAAAGGAGATCGATGAAAGTAAATAGATCTATAAATAAATAGATCTAGTCCACGCATGAAATCATCCAATCGTCACAGTTTTTTGCAATAAGTGTTCGTAAACAAAATAAACTTGTTATTTGTTAAGCCCTGTTTCACAAAGCTACAAATCCTAACAGTTACAAGTGCAATCAGACTTTCCTACTAATGTAAAGCTCAGGCTCGACCAATGAAATAAAAAACCTCGTCATATTGCGGAATTTCAATGGAACTAATTTTATAATGGGAATTGTTGCCATAAACAAAAATATACACGTGGCGCCCCCAGAGCAGGTTTTTTATTTCTATGTTCAGTCTTTAGGTAGGTACCTACTGTAAACTCCTGCTATCGTACATTCTCATATTGGCAACGTAGTTTATTGCTTGGACTAGATCTACATAAATAAATTGTTAACAAAATCCCAGCCGGCAGGTGTTTTAGTTTACGCTCATAAAATGTATTCCTATCATTATATAAAAGTACACAATAATAAATTTTACTTCATAATTTCGTTGAATTTTCTATAATTTTACATTTAAAAGGAAATTATAGTAATCTATGCAGGTCTCCCTCGTGGTCCCAGTAGCCCACTACTGGGACCACGAGTATATTTGTCCCAACAAATTAGTGGTACCATGAAAAAACCGCGGATTTATTCTCTTTTTTTTTGATACGATTTACAAATGCCTTTATACAAATCAAACAACATAATAGTTATAAATTCCAGTCACTTTTTATAGTACTTTCATATTCAGAAGTTAGAAATCATTCATTCGAGAGCAGGAAATCTTTCTTGAGCAAAGTTTGAGTTCCGCAATTCAGCGCGGGAATGCTACTTGTCTGCTGGGTACGATTTTTTATTCGTACTTTTATGTTTAAATGTTTGAGTTCTTTTAATTTTATGTTTATAAAGATTGGCATGTAGTTGTAAAATAAAATAAATAATCATTTTTTCTGTTCTCTTCGAAAACCTACTTCATTATATTATATTCTGCTTTTATCAGAACTTAATTAAAAGGTGACATTACTCATTTGTAAATAATTGTAGCTAGATCTTGTGATAATTATCAATCATCATCATCATTAAGATTCTGACATATTTTAGTCAACACCCTGTAAACACAATAACATTTATTCATCTAATAATTATGTTATTAGCAGTCTTATTATTTTAAAAGCACGTATACAGCATAACAATTTACAATATCGGAAAGCATAAGTACTAAATAGGCATGATATGCGCAAAATAATTTATCAGTACAGTAGGCAGCACATGCAGCAGAGCCTGTTGACCTTGAAAGCGCCCATATTTCGTAGTGCGAGTGTCCAGCCGCATGTGCTGGCTCCTGTACTTTCGTAAATTTAAAACACTTTCCATCTTTATCTCGAAAAGCGTCGGTTATATTAATGGATATTCGTATGCAAAGATAAGATAGCATCTCTGCATTTTAAGGCGTGACAAAACTATGTTTGATCTATCCTGGCTTACAAAGCAGGCAGTGATAAAAATATAAGGTAGAAAAACCACAGACAGACCACAAGGCACTAACCTACATATTTATCAAGCAACTCATGCCTAGTACTCGTAGGTCAAAATGATACTTTCCTAATTAATATTATTTTAAGTATACTAGCTTGCACGCTCGCGTTACATAATTTCCATTGGGAATAAGGTATTTTCCCTATGCAAAAAGTTCATAATATAAACCTTGTCCTCACAACAACACAGCTAAACGAGAATTATCTGGTTCGGTGCAGTCGTCATTCTGAAGTGGTGCGCTTACTTACATTTGGAATTACGGCGAAGGACATAAGCCTATTATTTATTGCGTACTTTTGAGTAATTAATGGGAAAAATTAATAATGTACAACCTAGCCACGCTATGGAAAACTGGTTTTAAAAAACTTATTGAGGTATTTTGTGTTGAGCGTCCGGGGCACCTCATCAAAAGTTACTTAATTTTAAATAAATATAAAGCACGATGTAAATTATTGACCTTGCGTATGATATGTTATTGTAGTATAATTAACACCAAGATTAAAAGCAATGTAATTCTAGTCATTTCCTCAAGTAAACCAATCAAAGAGACTATTTCAATATTTGGAATATTATAATCGCATTGATAATAAAATTAATGTTTAGGTGGTGAGATCAAATATCTTTTGCATTTGATATAATATGAATCTTACTGACTAATTTAAATTGTATTTGACCCCAGATTAAGCAGTCATTAACGCAATAAATATCTATTTAATAAAGCGTTAAATTCAACTCATAGGTACCTAATAATATGCCTAACATACAATTACCAACGCTGAGGCACAATAATTTAGAAGCTGTAAGCCGTTAAAGTCATGACCTTACAATCTATCTAATTTTGTAGCAATTTAATTTTGTACAAGAATACCATCCATATAAAATATAAAATGGGGCAAATAGAATGAATGGCGTAAACACAGAAAACAACTATTTTAAAGAACGAAATAAACAACGAAGTAGTATTTTTGTGATTTTTGAAGTCTTTCATCTCAGTAACCAACAGTAGGTCTAAATTGCGATACAATGTGATACGAATATACTTAAAAGGACAATACAGAAGAATCTTTTGTATAGTTTAATTTAAGTACCTCTACTTAGTTATCCTGGACTGAATAAATTGGGGCGATAAATAACATAAGAAAAAAAAATAAAAAATATATTTTAACTATCACCACAGAAGAAAATAATAGTACTACCTATCACTAAATTCTTCTGTTTCAGTAATTGCACATAAAAAAAGAATTTTATATAAAAATACAACATTATTATTATTTTTGGCAATTGCTTTTTTCTCGGCTTTCACCAGCTCACACGTTTGCCAGCTCACACGGGCGTAAGCCAAAGTGCGAATCAGGACAAGAGTGCAAAAGGCTCTGTGAGTTTGTATAATATGTGAGTTGATGCGTGTTTGGGCAAGGGAGTTTGTGAGGTTAGTGGTGGGATAGGTTGTAGTACAAAGTTGTGAGGTACGGTTTGTAGTGGTATGTGTGGATGATGCGGTTGTGGATCATGTGATAAGGTGAGGTAAAAGTAAGCAGTCTGGTTCATTTTTTGCAGGAATTTTCTGACAATACGACATGTGTTCATAAATTGCAGCCTTCTGCAGGAGGTGGTAGGTTTGCCGGCTAAGTTAAGTGTCTTCGTGACTGGTGCAGCTGCTTTGGAATTACGGCTGTTGTTGAAATAATTATTATTATGAGCCTATGTTGCATCCCACTGCTGGGCAAAGCTACACAACTGTAAGTGCTCAATAATATAATATATTAAAATCGTGTGTGTGTGAATTGAGGACCCAAAGGGTTTTAGCGGTGCGGTGGTGCTTACTGGCAGGTTTTAGTAAAGGAAGTAACCTATTTTGTAGAAACCGACGAGCATGCATGAGGATATTATGAATGTGAATGAAGCGAAAGAAGTGTATTTGGATCGTAGCAAGTGGAAGGAAGTGGTCTCTGCCTACCCCTCCGAGAAAGAGGCGTGACTTTAAGTATGTATGTATGTATGAATTTACTAGAATGAACTTATTTTGTACAAAATATCTATTAGCAAATATGGCAGCAAACTAAAACTTGTCCAGAAGTAGAAGGTTAGATGTGCGGACTGAGGTACCACACTATGTACGTCACAGTTTTTAAATAAATTCTTTACCTAAAGCCTGCCTGTAAGCACATTGCTTTGGGCCCTCAGTTCACACACACACACCTAAAATCAAGTAAAAAAATATAACAATATTCTATTCGCCCCAATTCACAGTACTTAAAAAATAGCAATATAAATTAATAATCATTTTTTGCTGGTTAATGAAATAGGAAATAACATAAGTGGCCTGTTACATGAAGTAACAGGTACAATTCGATATTCATTGCAAAACTTATATTTTACCATATTGACTACGCATTAAACATCAAATTGTAATTTGTAAATTTTAGCCCTGTGAAAACCAGCCAAGGCAGGCCTTACCAATAGAAAAAAGTATATATACGTGTGTGGAGTACATGAGTGTAACTCGCAAGCTTACGATCCAGACTATAGCTCGTCGTAGGATGAGCTTTCCCGCTCGTCGAAGGGTCTCGCTCGCTCCCCCCACCGGTCCCAGCGCTCCGAGCTGAGCAGGGACTCTGTGTCTTCATCTTGCGCCGGGAGCGGGAACTCGACGCCATCGCCGAAGCTATAGCACCACATACCACCCACATCACACCATCAGTCATAACCGGCCTCATTTCATTTAAAACAAAATACATGGCAGTTACACATTTCTACAATCTATTTACGGATCCTATACCGTCAGCATCATAAGTTAATAAACATGTTCGAATTTTCAAAGTCACAGTTTTGAATAGTTTAATAAGATATGTACCTATATAGTGGTTTTTATGCACGTCGCAGCTTCCGGCTCAGCTCGTTACAACGACAAAATGTCTAAATTACAATGGGTCTTACAATATTTTATTTTCTTGGATAATGTTACTCGTCTTTTTGAATTACGTATTTAGGTCGATTGAGTGTAAAGTGATTCTGATAATCTGGATGTGGTTATCGACTTATGATGCTGTCACCCTCAATTAAACATGATTAATGATAAAAAGACACATTACATTTATATTTATTGTAAGAGCAAACTGACTTGTCTTCTCTATCTTAATATTTAATTCGGAAGGTGCACTTTAAATCTTGATACTCTATTACTCGAGTGACTAAAATTAAATCCAGCATAAGCATATTGAATATAGCTAATAATTAGCGTCAACACAGGTAACGTTATAAAGTGCAAAAATATTGTTGTGTTTCTAGTGTTCTACTGGGCTTACGTTACACGGGTCTACAATTTTACAAGTTATAAGTACATTTTTATATTAAATTGCGTAGTCAACTCATCTATATTGAGCACCCTTATATTTTTATTAAGTAAAAACGCTTTCTTACACACAAATAAACAATTACATTATTATTGATTACGCAATTGAACGTACATTGTATGTACGTGTAATTTGTAATTGTAGTTTTTGTGGAACGGGCCCCGAGTCAATGGTTTAATGCAGATGGTGAGGCCTAGGTGGGTTAAATCTGATATCTGTATCAAAATAATTAACTAACTACAATCAAGGTAAGAAGCTTTCCGAAGCGTTTTCGCGCCTTTAAAACAACAAAATTAGCATGCAAAGGGACACACAGTATAACAAATTAATTTAAAGATTTTGTAGGTACTAAGTATATTAAAAAAGAAGTGAATGACAAAAATTTTGAGCCCGAATCGCCGATTAATGAAAAGCATGTTTGATTAGTCGAAAATATTTTATTTATGCTTGATGAAAGAAATATAGAGAAATTGAAAAATAATGCATTATTATTAATACGAGTATGTAAGAGTAATGAATTTTCCTTATACGAATTGTGGGACGGTGCGGCCCGTGCGAGGGCATAGTCTCCAAGTCTCAGTCTCGCGGCCGCGCGCCGAATCGCTAGAACGTAATAAACATCAGACATCACAGTCGATCTTACAACCAATCATTACGATTACAATGCATTTCGACAACACAGTAAGCGATGCGTCACGTGGTGCTACAGATTATGCTCCGAAACTTCAAATTTCAATGTTTAATTCTACCCAAATGTGAGTAATTTAACGAAATTGTAACGACTCAAAGAGGACCCCTTTTCCTTAACAAACGACATTCATGGTGATTCTTTGTATAATCCAGCATAATAATTTAATCATAATACTGCACAACTTTCCCTAAAAACCATGGCGACACTTACTATGATTGCAGTTTTCATGCAAAATAGTATAAATAAAAAAGCTGTTTTTATGAAAAGCGGAATATTGCGACAAATATGTATTTTATCAATATAAACTACTGAATTCAAACTAACTTACGATCTTATTATAAGAATCCTTCAATACATATTATGAAATTTCGAAGCAACAATTTATTGCTTTATTTCCAATGTAAAAAAGAAAAGACGTATATATTTTTTCAAATGTACACTTTTCCAAAGCCACGTGAAGAAACTTATTCACCCGCTTAGGAAGGCGTGTGTGAAGTCGATCAACTCCACATCAACTCACATTAGGCGAACGTGGTTGACAAAGGCCTGATAAGACTAATAAAATAGAAAATATCTGACTATTTTTAGATTAAGTAGAAAATAAAAGTTATATTTTTAAACCCATATAACTCAAGATTGATGTGGTTTAGCGATGTGCTGTTTTAATAACTATTGCTTGTACTAAAATACACTATCCACTGATTGTCTGAATAGTGTGCAGCAAAAATAAAAATTGGTAAAAAAAGAATAAATAATAAAACAAACGGGGTAAGCTAAATAAAACCGTTTAAAAAAAGGCACATTTCCAGCCAAGCCCTTTGCACTATTATTTATTACAAAATGTAATTCGGACCAAATCTGTAGCAGCTACGATAGTATTTTGACTGAGAACAAGAGAAATAAGAAAAGTTTTAATATACAGCACACAAACGACTTTTGAACGACAATTGACTCGCCAATATTTGTATCCATTTGCTTGCTAATATATAACCGAGCACGCATTCCAAGCTGGAGGTACTTTTAACTATTTATCATATTTTAAGTAAAATTAAAGTGTGTTTACACTCGTAAGCATGTGTTTAATACCTACACACGCCTACGACATCGTAAGTAGAGGTCTCCTGCCGTGAAAAAATAACGAATCTCAATCGAAACGAATCTCAATTGAAATTAAATAATAAATCTAGATGTTCAAATTACTATTCTAAGTCTGTTTTTTTAAATAATACAAAGCGTTGTTACGGTCACTTTCATGAGTGCAGTTTTTTTATGTTCACTTCAATAATATTCTAACTAAAAGATCCCTCACACTGTATTCGTATTCGTAAAAGTACTGAAAATAATATTTTTTCCCAAAGGAATAGTAAAAAACTGCGCAGCGCAGGTAAACGGTAAAAACAATGTTATTTATTACTTTAATTAAATCTTAGAACTGTGATTAAAAATCCTAGATGAAAAAATACGTCAGTTACATTGAATAAAAAGTAATTATTTGACATTAATAAATCCAAAGGCATCTTCAAAAGTGCTAAAACAACGAATACCGAAATTTCTATACTTAATTTCTATAACTACAAGATAGGCCAGATATCTGTTAGAATACAATAAACTTTATTAGCCCGGTCACATTATAGACATAAAAGAAGTGGTCAAGTTACAAAAAATCCCACAAAGCCAAATTTCGGAGGAGGTACTTAGGAATAAAGTGTCAAAAGTCCTTATCGTTCCCATGTGTACGTCAAAACCTTAAAGAGTATAAATAGAGAAATTTCTGGGACTCAAAACTTATTCGGGTTCAAACGTCAAAGGTTTTGTGGATATTTTCTAATAAATTTTGACGCACACATGGGATCGATGGGGATTTTCGACACTTTATTCCTAACGGTGTACGTACCCAAGGTCTCCAACGAAATTTGGCTTTGTGGTAAGTTTGTTAATTCAAATATCTATATTGCACACTAGAAAAAAGAGTACAGTATAGTCAGTGTTAGTTATAAAAGTAGAGTAAGACTTATCTAGTATAGCACCGTATACGTTTTTTCGGAGTTATAGTTTTATACGGCTCAGGTTTTATACCGTTGGAGTATGTATAGATCATTATTATATTTATATTGTATTTGAATAGGCATCAGTGCCCCCAGCTTTTGCGCGCTGACACAAACAAGCTCCAACAACTATGTTATTGCGTGATAGTTAAAAGAAAATCGCCGTGTGAAAAATAAAAAACAAAATAAAGAACAAATGTTTATTGTGCACAAAACATAGTTACAAAATATAAAGAGTATTCGCTCTAAGTTTATCAGTCTTGTGTGTTGTATATAGTTCAGAAATAAATGCATTTATAAGGAATTCGCAACATGAACTGGACACAAATTTATTGTAATTGATAGTAATAGATTCAATGTGATTACACATTATAGATATAATTTTCATACGAGACGTGCACACATCTTGAGAAATATAATAATTAAAAATTGTTAATTGTTTTGTGATGTTTGTGACTGGTCTGACCCGAGTTATGTATAAGTATAACAATATATACAATACGACGAAGGTGACTATGCAATACTTAAAAATATTTAAAATTCACTTCATTAAGAGGACGATTAAGTAACTATAATCTACTTAAATTTACTTTAATTCAACATCATTCACAAGACAACTTTTTCACATAAATTCGACCGACAAGGCTGCCTCGTGCAATTAATAAATTTCAATACTTAGCACCGACCGAGCATTCTAAAGATGCGTGGACGTGAACACATAAATTTTAAAGCGCGCGTGTGTGTTTACTATAATTTGAGTTTTGTGTGTTTTTGTGCAGGGGAGTCGTGCCCATGTTGTCCCATGTAACTATTATTATGTCAATTCGGGATACTACACTTTCATATTTCCGTTACGTCCCATCGCTTTTTATGACACTCGTAAAACAAAAAATAAAACATTACTCACACTAAAACAAAGCCAGAAACAGCAATTTTTCTGTGTAAGTTCATACAAAAAGAGTCGATATTGCTGCTTTTGCCTTTTATGGATTTTAAGCATTGTGTTTTAATATGTAAATAGAAATAGAAGAAAAGTATGATTATAAAAGTCAAATTGTCTGAACAGTGAAAACCATTGATTATTAAAGGTGGTCTTTTAGGTGTATAGCGAAGAACTTAAAAAAAATATCGAAAAAAATAAACAAAAACTTTCGAAACATTTCTGTTGCTGTCATTGTTTTAAAAAATAATAATTATACAAACAGGTATTGAGCCATATGGGAAATATTAATAAAATAGACAATAGGCGACAATAGTGGTGACGCTTTGGGAACGACTCGCGTAGGGCGGGGGGAGTGTGTCGTGTGGTGTTCAGGATATATGTTTGAGTTCGTGCGCGTCAGTGGGGGATGGTTGTTTCTGGTCTGACCTGGAGCGCGTGGTGCCCATAGACTCGTAGCCGTGCGGCTCGGGCGCCGGCGCAGTGAAAGCCTGCAGCTCGTGTTCGCGCCGGACGGGGAAAGTGCACCCGTCTCCCTCACTGACAAAACCACAACGGTCAGACCATGGTCTAAAAGAGCGTCTTCATTGGGAGCATTTGTAAACAACCTATGGTTTGTTTCATATTAATCCCGACAAAAGGTCATTGACGCCTGCATACAATGCGCACATTTTTTTCAAACGACACGAAATAAAGAAATCTTTATTATATTCAAAATTAAATGAGTAAATTACAAAAATTAAAAACAATAAACTATAAAACTAACCAACAATATACAAATAAAACTATAGGAAATTATCGCAAAATACGTAATTTGGCATACCATAGTAGAAGGCGGGGTGAACGTGTGACCTTGCCAGACATTTTGGCTTTACATTATTTCTAATAACTTTCAAGAAAAGAAAGAGGTCAATGAATTTTTGTCCGGATTTATATGAAACAGACCATAGCGAGGACCAACAAATGTTTCCCAGCGAGGTTAGTGTTCGATTGTAGCTTTCTTACGCTCGGCTCAACGTCAACATCACTCTTATATTCGATGCCAAATGCTCTCAATGAGGACATACCTTAACAAGAAAGGTCTTCTCCTAAGTCACATGACACTAGAACATCACTAAGTCATCATCGATTTGTCGACGGCAAATAGTAAAACTCGTCATTTTACGGACTATCTCCACTCTGTAATATGCCGAAAGGAAATATGCAGAATGTGTTTCTCTCTTCTCAATAAGCAACGCGGCTATTGATCACAAATAGCTTGACATACAAGAATAAATAATGAATTTAAGTTGACATATTAAAGATAGTTATTAATATCACTTTATTCAGGCACTCGAATTATATTTTTTAAATCATATTCTTCTTATACCGTTGTAGATTACCGCCGATGCATACTGTAAAATATCGAGTTCTATAATTTGCCGACGACAGATAGAAAAAGACCGAAATATTCAAACTACCGTTCGTGCAAGGCAAGCCAGATTGTAGGTAATATTTTGCTGACGTAGGCTTGTTCCACGGACTTAGGAGAATAAAACCATGAGTCAGATAAACAACCGAGCGGGAGCGGACAGAGCTTAGTTGCAGCAGAAAGCAGAAAACCAACATGCCGAGGCAGCACGAGCGCTAACACTTAACATAACCTACTTCTGTTGCGTTTCAATTCGCTTTCTATTGGAGGACATATTGACAGACCCCTCGCACTAGCGTACTTCGAGCGTTGACGTCGTGCGTCGCGCATCTAACCATAGGCAGCAAGGCGAGTGAAACAAAGGACGGACCCGGATTGTATGCGCGACGCACGACTTTTACGCCCGAAATACGCTAGTGGGGGGTCTCTTAAATGTGATTTAATCTCTTTTTACAAAGCTTCATGCTACCAGGGCTGGTCGCGATATCCTGGAGGTATTAAAGGGGGCGCGATCTGGGTCCAACGACCTAAGAACGGAGAGTTAAAAATGACGATTCGTTAGATAGATGGCTATATCCTAAAAATTTACAGACTTTTCCTTGAAGTCAGTCAGAAATACGGGAATGTTGTCAATACAATCAAATAAAACTCTAAAATGTAACATTGAATAGATAAAACCGGTGAGCTATTTCTTTTAACAGATCTTGCAATTGGACGCATGGACGGTGGCAATTATAGGCGTACGTAAAGATGATTGTGAAAAGAGGCCTAAAAGGGTAAAAAAAGCCTCCTTGAAGAAATACCATACAAATACAAATTAAATATTAAAATATTCATATTATTAGGAATCTGGATCTGCTACATGTATTGTGTTAAGTGGTATTATTGCATGAGTGGTACAATTTTGTGAGAGGCTCTGGGCAGGTGTTATATCATTTAAATAATGATCTTTAAAAGCAATAGAATTAAATCGACTTTCTTAGGTAAAATAAGCAGTGTATTTCATGTGCATGAATCGAGTGTACGTGCATTGTTTATTTCAATGTAAAATGAACGAAACAATACAATAACAAAAGTTAATTTGCTTTCAGGTGAATGTACACGGTATCTGATATTAAATGAAATGTTGTTTTGCGTCTGTTTTAGCCGCATGTTGTGTAAATATACATACATATAATTAAATAGAATACTGTTGAACACAACACAAGGTGAATTTGTGATAATTTGCAACGATCTGCATTTTTAAGGAAAACCCTGTATTATCAAAGTATCATATCACAGCAAGTTTTATAAATGCAGTTTGAATATGAATTTCTCTGCACCAGGGGCCATTTGTTCTGCCACTTAAGTTTATCAATAATTGATAAATTGCTCATTTGATACATTATTGCAAATTTTAGTATTAGTATACGGAACGTAGTCTGATTGTTACCTGTCTAATCGACTCTGTATGTATATGTTAACGGAAATGTATGAAATCCGTCATTGTGTACAATGTATACAATGCCTAAAATCGCCCGGAAATGTATGAAATATTTTTTTTTTTTCACATTTCCTAGGAAATGTATACATTTCCTAAATAGCGATCGGAAATGTAATACATTTAAAATGTTAATGGGTAAGCGGGGAAAGCGGAGTGAGGGGAGGCTATTGCAACAGAAGTATATAATAGTACTACTCGTACAGAAGGAAAATTTAGCTCCCCGCACCAAAACAAGTTCCCCGCCCGATATCCCTCCACTCACTGCATCCCGTAGGTGCCACCAAACTCCGCCGGATGGTGTTGCGTGGTATTCGATGAAGCATAAAGACTATTTTTCTTTGATTTTAATTCACATCTGGTGGATGTCTGCTAAAAAATTAGAACCACGTTGGTTCTTTGGAGTGTCCCACCTATGGTACTGCGTCACCCGATCAGGCGAACGCTTGCGTTAGTGCTGCTTAAACATTCAGTGCATATATACCAGCCATAAATAAGAATAAATAGTTAAATTTTAGAGTGTAATTAATTACTCATAAACCCTATATTTATTTTATATTTATTTTACCTGGGTGGCTTACTTTTCATTGTTTTAAAAAAGGCTTTTGCTTTTATATTGTGGCGTAAACGAAAATCTGTTGACTTATCAAATTGAAGTTTTGAGCTTTACAAGCTTTATTTATAGTTTTTGTGCTAGATACGCTGTAAAAAATAATAAATAGCAGATTTTTTAAGTTTAATTATGAAAATACCTTATAAAGATATATTTTTTATTAGCCTTGAAAAAAAATCTAATTGTAAGTTTAACAAAGTGTTTTATTTATAATATTCACAGATAACTCTGATTCTTAGTTAAACGGGAGCTTTGTTCATTTTATTCACAGAAATCCTTAGTTTTATACATTTCCTAGTACAAGTTCGGAATTTTATACAATTCCTAGGAAATGTATGAATTTCCTAGGAATTGTATAAAATATATGTGTGTAATAAATTATCATTGAAACATTATTTCATACATTTCCTAACGAGCTACGGAATTGTATACATTTCCTAGGAATTGTATATAATTCCTGGATTTCACACATTTCCTGTAACATATACATATAAAACATAATTATTATATAACATAATGTTTAAACATGGTTTAGTCCAATAGTTATTTAATGTCTTAATCAAAAGGTGAGTAGAGAAGTCAAGCATAATTATTACATGATCATCAGTAGAAGGTTAACTTTATGCCCCCCCCCAATTACCATCACCGAATCAAGATAGCTGGATGATTGCAGTAAGCTCGTGTTATTTCTGATTTCTGCCTGGCTTTTAAATCAACTCAACCGAAATTGTCACATCATACAATAAATACATACATACAGAAATTTGATCTCACGATGGCAGATAAGGTCGCCTTCCGTTAAATATTTATACAATAGAGTAAACTGCAGCTTTAGTTAAAAAAGGTAGGCCTGCTACTTCCTCGGACTGTTGTACAGAAGTGGTCCTTCTTGTTATGCTGTAGATCGAACTGTTTGTAGCATTTACAATCAGAAAATTACTCGTAGTTGCGTAATATGTGATGCGAGTTTGGATATGTGTGTGTATGTAATACCTACACACAACTACGACTAACACAGCGTGAGATAAAATGTTCATAATATGTATAATAATGTTAGAATCCATACAACATTAGTACAGGCGGGACGTTCTGAGCTTGTCAAACCAGTGCAAAGCCACAATTACATGTGACATATTGTTATTGTGTCATTCACTTCTTTTTCACGCTGGAAATGTATTGTATTTCTGTAGCAACAGATGGCGCTTTCACAATGTTTCCATCCACACGGGGGGCTAGATGGCATGCAATCGTTCACACAGTAACAAACACCTCACGTCAAACAAACCACTGCATGCGTGTTTATGCATTTGTACAAATCACATTTGTAAGTGCGATATGCAATCACTAATATGCAATCACTAAATACACTATCCCAAAGTGAAGTTATTTTCTGTTTGAATGAATTGAATAAAAGACTTTCACACTTTTCACATAAATCTGTCTCAGACTGACTGTCAGACACTAGACAACAAGTGTACCATCATAGGTGCTAGTGCTACAAAAAAGAAAAAACAGAGATATACCTACTATAAATGTATTAATAAACAAAATTCAGACTCAAGTGCTTATCACAAAATTTCCCCGGACAAGACTTTGAAAAGTCGTTAAAGACGTTAAAAGCAAAAGCATAGATATTTTTTGTCGAGTTCTTAAGGTAAATATTGTTATTTCGTGATTGATTGATTAATATCGCACTCTACATTTATATATCTTACATTAGTGTATAATCCATAATCTCTATGCTATAGTTTGTGTCATTAAACATAATATAACGGCCCCATACATGTGTGTTCGCCCCGTGATGTTTTCCCTCCATTACAGTAATCATATGTCGGGAGTAAGGGGCAAACACAATAGTAAATATAAAACCCCCTAAACAATATAAAAAAGTTAAAATATATTCTATCCTATTCCGAAATTTAATTGTCTATGAAAGTACTATAGACAAAAATTTAAATTTTCGAAAGGGACATTTAGTTTAACTTAAATAAGGTTTGTGAGTAAGGGGTAAGTGTGAGTTCGATGCAAGTGTTAAGTGGAAGGTGTTACCTGGTGAAGACGGGTAGCAGCCAGAGGTTTGGCCGGTGACCGAACACCTCCTTGAAGTTGCTGAAGCAACCGATGGAGAAGCCATCACGGTCCGCGCCGCCGCGAAACATCGGCGCCCGGAACGCCTCTGAAAAACAAACGGTTATCAGCTCACACACGCTGTCAAGCTGACTGAAACACATTTGTGGGTAATGATAATAGGGAAGTGTCCTGGAAAAAATAAATCGATTCTAATTAGTCCGTCAGTTAGATTATCGAAAATAATTTAACATGTTTTTTTTTTCAATTTGACGAAGATATATCGCCTTAAAATGTAGGAGAAGAGTACAATTGACGTCACTTTTTCCGTACAATTTGTATGGCGGCGTGTCCAAAGTGCTGTATCGTCGGCATTTTTCGTTTGCCAGACAAAAATAAAATACGTGTACATTATTTTTCAGTAATCTAACTGACGGACTAATGATAATTTTTTAGGACACTTCCTCATTGGATAGATAATAAGATATTGGATGAAAGATCTATACCCAGCAACTCTGAAGTAACGCGAGTTATCGTGAACAGACCCTTCTGCCTTAGCAATGACAATCCCTATTTTTGCTGTTGGCCTCCAACACTAGTTTGCGCCACCTTTCTAGATCTTGGACCGTTTCTTGCGAAGACGTGCCAAGACCACATTGGGTCATTGAACCACACTAGTCAGTAAAATATTTGCTACTACTTATTGAACTTTACACATTTTACTGTTCTGCAACTGCATAGCCTAGTGTGCAAAATAATCTATACTTTTATTTATACTTTCATGTTTCCATCCCTTCAGCAAGACATTTGAAATAGAATGAGCTTTTAGAACATGCGCCGTAAAATTCAAAAGGTTTTTATTCGAAGTAAGATCTTACAAAACCATTTTTCGACGTCTACGTCATAGCTAATATATAAATATGTGGGACATCTCACACACAGCTATCTGACCCCAAACTAGGCAGAGCCTGTGCTATGGGTGTCAGACAGCTGACA
The DNA here is from genome assembly GCA_948473455.1 of Teleiodes luculella. Taxonomy (NCBI): domain Eukaryota; kingdom Metazoa; phylum Arthropoda; class Insecta; order Lepidoptera; family Gelechiidae; genus Teleiodes; species Teleiodes luculella. The sequence goes on along the minus strand of OX419582.1, from coordinate 26,233,823 downwards.
TACATACATATATAAATATACAACATCAGACACAAGGCAAACACAAGTGTTTATCACACGATTGTTTGCCTTGGGCAGGATTCGAACCCGCGACTCTGTGCTTCGTAGGCAGACGTACTACCAACTAGGCTACGGGGTCGTCATATACTGGTAAGGACCAGACAGTCCATGGTTGGCTGTTCATACAGATTATGTTTTATCCCACTTTAGAATAGGACCAACTTATACATATCTAGCTGTCCGCCCGCGGCTATACGCCCGCGTTGTTTTTTTTTTTTTTCTTTTTTTTTTACCTTTTAAACCTTCCCTGGACTTCCACGAATATTTCAAGACCAAAATTAGCCAAATCGGTTTAGCCGTTCTCGAGTTTTAGCGAGACTAACGAACAGCAATTCATTTTTATATATAAGAAGAAGATAGTACGAGGCTACTAAAATGACACAACCCAAGGAAGAAGGGTAGCAGCGTTCACCTGTGTAACGAAACAAACCTGCCAAGCGTAGGGATCATTGCTTATCTACAGTAGTGGAGGCTGCTTAAGAACGCTCTACGCGTGACCCTTTAAACATGTTTATTTTATAAATAGTCGTATGTAACAAGACTATCAATCAAAACAACTGCTTATCATCTTGTTTATATTCGTGACACGGACGTCGGCCGGCACATTCTAGTTGCTTACCCTATTCATCTAAAACTTCCTCTAATATTATAATATAACTGTAGAGCCAAATATGTCTGTCTCTCACGCTTTCACGTCTACTGAACGGATTGCGGTGATATTTTGGCCCCTGCATTGATCTGCTTTGTTTTTGGGAAAAGACTCGAGGCAGAAAGTTAGTAAGATACATTTTTGCAAATAATCTACGGATCCAGTGATGAAATTAATACTCGTATTAACTGGTGTACAACTATTGTAACTACGTATGGGGTCTAAGTAAATATCAACGAAAACATGTGAATGTAAAGTACTGTCTTAGTGTGTTCAGTAAACTAATACTACATTATACCGTGCAATAAGAATTACAGTTACAGAGAATATGGCTGTGTAGAAATGACTGCAAGTTATGTGGGCAGCGCCAGGCAATATTTTCACGAAACTCGTATTCGATTTGCTAAAAAAAATGGTACATTTAGTACTTTTTAATTCAAGCTGGAGTCATTCATAGCGAACGAATTATAACGGATGTATGTATATGTCACCGTAAGATTATAAATACCGTTAGATTACAATCTATCTCGCGAGATTGTAAACTATCGAAAAATTGTGAACCAAACATACTGATTACAATTTAACTGATTATTTTTCGATAGATTGTAATCTATCGAAATTAAACAGTCAAATTGTGAAATGGCATAGGATGGAACGTATCTCGCGCGCTGATTGGTTGATCGTCATATGCTCTGCGCCGCCATATTTGTTTCTTTTTTCGTTTATTATCTAATGTAAACAATCTGTGTTTAAGTGAATTTCAATTAATTTCGTGTTGAAAATAACTCACTGCTTTATAATAATTTCTATGATATTATTGTGGAAGTAAAATGAATCCATGATTAATCGAAGAATAGAAGTTTGAATGATAAATGTGTTAGTGTAAGTAAAAATATACCATAATATAATATGATGTCAAAATTACTGATTATCTACTGAATAATAGATAAATACTTGATGTCACAATTCTTAGAGTGCATTAATTTTATTCAACTGACGCCTGTGTTTTATTTCCAACTGTATGGACATAGAACGGCCTGCTGTAAGACCGACCAATCAGGAACAGCCTTTGGACAGTTGACAATTTAACGCGCGACAGATTGTGATTTAACAGTTTCATTTCGATAGATTACAATCTACCGAAAATTAATGCGTTCAATTGTAATCAGTACGTTTAGTTCACAATCTTTCGACAGTTTATAATCACGCGAGTTAAATTGTAATCTAACGGTATTCACAATTTTACGGTGACATATACACCAGTCCCTCTAACATGACCCGTCCACTCGTGACAAATTTTGTCGTGCGTATTCACTTATCCTATTGGAGGATATTTCAATAGGGCGGGCTTCTCGCGCTACAAACTTTTGTCATAGCACTGCATGTTACGGAAGCTGCAGATGACTAATTAATAATATAAAAAATATAATGATCTCGATAAGTTAAGAAATCTCATGAAAGTGCACCCTTGGTAGGGAAGTTGAGTAAATGTTTTACTATAGAGAAAAAAGACTGCATTTCATATTCGTATGACGCAAGTTAGGAGATATTTTGAATCAATCTTAGATTATTTTCTACAAGTAAAATCAAAGTTATATATTAAAGTAAACTGACGTTATAGTTACTCTTTCTAAAATAACTACATTTTTTGTAGTCACATTGTATTGTTTTGATAATTCTCAAAAACAATCTATTTAACTAGCCAATCAATAAATTTATTCGCAGTGGAATATGAATAACACCAGCTTTGTTTTAAGAAATATATCTTTGCAACCGATAAATAAGTTATCTCAACAGATCTAACCGAATGTCATGAAAATAAATGTTGCCAGCGCTCGTCTTACAATTACCGTTGACCATAAGGTTCATAATAGATTTAGCCACGGATCTCATGTGCACTCCATAGCGACTGTATGCAAGGAGCATTTCTGAAACCAACATTCAGATTAATACTATTTTAAATTATTTAAAGGGCTCAAAATTACTGACACCAGTTTCAATTACATTACAAACCCCACGAGAAGAAGAATTAATTAGAATTTCTGCTAAATTTATTTTGGAATATTATCAGTGTTTCAGAGTAACGGTCTCATAGGTTAGGTTTAATACCACATCCATTTTATGACGTGGAAATTTCTTATTGGACAAATTCACATTACAACACAACCCAGATACGAAAAATTATAATAAAATTCTAATCTCGGGATAAATTCAGATGTTATTATGGCCTTTCGAAGCAAGTGAATGTTCGCATGAAATTATTAATGACCGTTTCAATGTAACATCATGGAAGTTAAAAGTTCTTGTTCTCTTTAATATTTTATTGTTAGTAAACCAAATACGTTTGCAGTCATTTCTATTTGTAAAAATATGCAATCAGTTACTGTATAAAAAACACTAATTTACTGAATTCAATATCTATCACCAAGAATATAAAATTGTGTTGGAAACTGCTTGGTTATATATAAGTTACTTCGTTATAATTAAGTTTATAGGCAGCTTTTTATGCCAGTAAATTGTGTGATTCTGCCGATTATAGACTGTTTATCTCTTTTCTTGTTATGAAGTAAAAAGAGAGATAAAGCTACTGGCGTGTTCCAGATGAGTGTATATTTCTTACTTCGCTCGCACAGTAATATGTGTAGTGTAGTGTTGTATTGAACTATTTATCGATATTACAAGTTTCACTATGGTTCTAGAGCGATGTTTTACCGGATACCAGCGCAACCGACCACAGTTTTGTTACGTACAACTTTTTGTCGAGCCGTTCCTTCATCACATCTGTGGAAGAATGGAGAAGTTTATTGTCTTATAATCCAAAGATTCTATTCTGTGTCCTATTTTTTATAATCCAATACAAAGTCTTTATACAACAATTTTATTGTTAATATGCGTTACTATAACCCTACAATCCTGTCTCTATATTTTAATAGTCCACTACTTAAGGGTGAGTATTTATTTTGAACTTACCATATTTACAAAGTCCTGACATTCAAATTTAGGGGGCTTACACCAGTAGCATAACCCACTGTTACAAGAGGTCGTAGTGTTCTCATAGGCCTACAGGAGCTGAGTGGCGTCCCCACTCTTTAAAATACAATAACTCGAAAAATAATCAAAATTTCAAAAATCTACGTGGCCGTTTTTCGCATTTGTTCCATTTTTAACTACTAGCGAGATATAATAAATAAAGTTAATGGCTTCTATATATCCTATAGAAAACCGCCTAGTTCCTCGCCGTTTTAGATTTTTGAAATATTGATTATTTTTCGATTTAGTATTTTTTAAAGAGTGGGGGGCGCCACTTACCACCTGTAGGCCCCTTAATCTGTCAAAATGTTTGTGACAAAACCGCCATGTCGAAATCCCCTCGAAGAATTGAAAACCACATACTACCCTGGATGGTTTCTTCCCACACAATGGAAGCTTAATAAAAAGACCAGTATGAAAAACCGAAGCAGCGTAAGGAGGTCTCAAAAAAGAGGACGTTTATATTTGTCGCTTTATGAGCTTGGTAATTTCGTAGATATTTTCGATAAAACTTATTACAATCGTATTATTTTGCAAGTTAATTACGTTCACATTGTATTAATAGATACGTTATGTTGATTGTGTGCCTTAATAAGTAAATAAGTCAGAATATATTCATGTTGTTTTATTCAAAGGGATCAATAAAACATGAGATTCATTTCTAAATAATATTTGCTCTTCAATTTTAGACGTGAATATAACTTCTCCATTCAACCACATGAAGTAAAAAGGACTAAAACTATGTAGTAATAAAACGGTAATAAAACTATGTAGTTTATAAAGGCACGAATTAACGCGGCGACAAAGTAATCTAAATTGGGGATATAAAAAAAATGAAAATGGGTGCTTAAAATAATGGGTTGGCGACTATTATGAGCTATCATTTTAAATATAAAGTGGCTACTAAATAAATTAATTGCAAGGTAGTTTTTAAATTTAAACTGGCATCGAGTATTTGTTTAGGCAAATAAGTTTATTTTCAAGCAGAAACATATGGCAGATAAAAAAAGACAAAAAGGCATTTAAAATATGGCTTCAAAAGATTTTTTGCGTCATTTTAAGAGCTCTAAACAAAGTATAAAATAGGATGCACATTGCACAGTTATTATCTTATCTTTTTTAAATGTATTTTACGGTTACATAAAAATCAATGCCCAAACGAGCTTTTTTAGATGGAAACCAACAGTTGTAAATTACAAATGACACCTCACTAATAGTATTATATTAGTCGCCAAGTTATTATTTATACTACCTTGCCTATATTTTCAGTCGACTTTTTATTATTTTTGCTACCTGAGGTGAGTGGTCGTTCTGTACCGATGTTCTGTACGAAGATTATTATTTCAGTGGTATGGTATGAGTAATAGTGTCCAAGTAGCGGGAATAGTATCAACATACCTAATGTGGTCCTGTTTCTAGCAACTAGGAAACAATGGTATCCAAAAAGGGATCCGAGCGAGATGGCAAACATGAGTGCGACGAAGAAAGCGAACACGACGTGGTAGCGACCGGCATTCGCGGTGTTGTTAATGTCTCCCTGCAAACAAACCAATTAATAACTTGATTTACGTTATTGCTACAAATCAAAATAAATCATTCTTTATTATACAACATAATAGTATAGTCGATTTTAATATTTTCGTATAAACTTGTATATTAAACGACTTTAAACCATTGTAGATTTATTAAAACATCAGACATTAGGTAAGTAAAAAAGAGTCCGATAAGGTAACAGATCTTAAGACGTCATAAACTTTCGTTACATTGATTTATATATTATACATATTAATAAAAAGGAATTCAAGACAAAATAAAAAGAAGCCAATTGAACTGAACGTGTAAGGCACAGCAAAAAAGGTGCAGGGTTGATTCAGTTGGTTCTTATTTATGTCTGAACATATCAACGTCCTTTACAGTATCGTAATAGGCGACTAATGATACATGTCAATGAGTGAGCAGGAGCGTTCAAGTATTTACCCGCTAAATATGGGTCTCACCGTCGCGTCAACGAAATGTTAGTCCAGCAGTGGACTGTTGTGTATGAGCCCGAGCAAACAGTAACTGTGTCGTTTCACACATATGGTTTTGCCTCATTTGTTTTTTTAGTTGTTACTGTATAGTTTGCTGCTAATAGTTTTATGAAACGGCTGCGCTAAATGTTACCGACTTGTACGAAAAATTCTGTTGCTCAGTCAGTAATTACTTCTACCTATCCTTGATTACGCAGATATATTCTTACCCGGATCTTACAAAGGAGACGCTCAACAAACTTGAGCGGCTGCAAAACTTATGCATTAGAATCAATCCATATTTTTTACCCTTCGATTCCTTTTTATCTAAAAGAACGTTTTCAATTTCAATGTGAGACTCACGATCGTACTGTACGTCTTTCTCGTCTGTAATCTTTGTCTTTATCTTTGTATGCCGCCACACAAATGTAAATGTTATGCAAACTCCTTCACTATAATAGATATCAAACTCTGGGACTCTCTTCCTGCTTCATTAAGAGAAGCCCCCTCACTTAATTCCTTTAATAATAGTCTTAAAGCCCATTTCCCCTCTCACTTTTGAACTGTGCCTCATTCTCCTGCCAACTTTGGTTGCCGTCTTCTAACCTTTCACTATGTATAGACTTAATTTAATTATTTATTATACGTATTATGTTATTATTTATCTGTGTATGCATAACTCATTATGTATGTTTTTTTAAAATAGACATTTTTTTGTAGGTATAATTTTGTGAAGTTTTAAATATTTTTTTTAAATAAAAGTAATTTTAGAATACTGCTTAAATTACTATACATATGTATGTATATGTATTTGATTTCCTTCTCTATTTAACGCACTGCCTCGCAGTTATTTATTATTACAAATCCTGTACTCAAAGGGTTGCCTGGTAGAAATAACTATCTTAGCAATAAGGCGACCTTCTGTACACTTCTGTTGCTTTAAACGTGTTTTTTTTTGTAATTTTTGTGTGCGATAAAGTATGTTCTATTCTATCGTGTTAATTACATAACAAGTAATTCTCATAAAAATAACTAACTAGCTAAATTCTGTATACCAATTTAACATTATCTGTAAAATTTTTCCTGCTGCTAAATGTCACAGGAATTGTGCTAAATGGAGGCACGTTCGGTGCCGGATTGAGTTGATAAACTTTCGTGTAAAACACGGGTTCGGGTGTGATAGTAACAATATACCGCGACATAATAATGTACACAAACTAAAAAAATACACTAAATAAGTCAACATTTTCTAACTAGGTACTAAATCGTCCACACTGTTTAAATATTTAGAAATTCAAAGTAAAATCCCACTGCGATACCGAGTTATTTAAACAATGTGGAGTCGAAAATCTAGGCACCTAGACCTACTATCTATCGTACACCACTATCTATACTAAATCTTATTTATACAGATAATTTGATAAAATCAACATTATCAACCAGCTTTCGTTAACAGCGGAACTTCATACATCGCAAACTACATATCGATTGGACCTAGATTAAACTCCACACACTACTTCAAACTCCATACGAGCACTTTATTAAAAAGCAATGGTGTTTTGATTCATAAAAGTTACTAGTTAGTGATAAATGTAGCGATTTCCACACTTATGATGCTTTTTGATGCGATATGCAAATGCAATGCATCGTGATCTTGGCATGAATCATATTTGTGGATGTAGCTAAAGATTTATCCTAAGCTAGTTAAAAGCAATAGATATGGATCTATACTTTAAAAGATTGTCGACGTGGGCGTATTGGGTGGTATTACGCCAATCAAGGCTATAAGTTCTTTAGTGATACTACGGTCAAACGCGGTAGTACTTAATAAAAAAAACTATGACTTTATGGCTATAGCTGACATAAATATTCGCAAGGCAACTATCTAATTCGCCAAGGTATTATAAATTCAAAACTTGTTGTCTTTTAGGTATAACCACTATACTCTAAACCGAATTTCAACACTAAATGGTTTGCAAAAGAAATGCATGGAAGAGCACAGACTACGTTTTACCGCGGAAAGTTTCCTCTATCATACTCACGGGGTAAAATTAATAATGCGAGCAGGAATTTAGAGCAAATAGCTAGTACAATATGAACACAATTCGCTTAGCAAAATTTGATTATTTTCCTTCCTTGAAATCGAAATTCCAACTATAGCGTGCAGTCAAGTTCATGAATAAATTAATGACGTCACAGACATTAAAGATATTATAAAATATATTTTAAAGTATCTGGATACCTCTCATGGCCTACAATTTAAGTGCAAACATAGGTCAACCAAACGGACGGCCAGTTTTACTTGGCTGCTATCTGCAAGCAATTTGTACGGACCGATAGGTCTCCAACTATTAAGTGCGTTTAGGCGACGTTTTGGCGCCCCCAGGTGCTCACTTGATAGCTGTCCTACATATTAAGGCGGTGACGCCATCCGACTTTCACAATAGCTAGGTAGGTACCGTACCATAGTATGGGCAACATTTCTGATACAAATATAGTTTGTTTCAATGAATTTTAGTACTAAATGAACTGACTTATTGTAGTTTTGTTGATTGATGCCTAAAATTGGATGATCGGTTCGTTCATCACCATCATGCATGCCAGTCGAAAGACGTCCACTGCCGGACAATAGCTTCCCCAAGATGTGAAAAACGAAAGGTGCTGCCCGCATCCAGCGGCTCCCCGCAAACCACACCAGATCGTCGGTCTACCTTGTTGATTAGTTCGATATTTTGTGGGTTTATATAATTTAATATTTTCCAAATGAACCAGTAACGTAGAAGTAGAAAAAAAACCTTTTAGCACACCAGTTACGTAAAAGCATAAAAGACCTTTAATTAAGAAAACTAGTTTCTAAACTCCGGTTTCCTAAACGGCCGATGGGGTCTTTCTGTCCGTTATTATGCTTCAAAGTCGAAACAACGTCACGCGATAAATTCTCGCAACAGCCTCTTATACAAAGGTTAATCAATATATTTATTGCTTTTTAATAAAGTTGAACTCTCAGCAAAATGGTGGATAAATAGATTACTAATAAGTAAATACAAAACTAAAAAGGAAAAAGTTACTTTCATCAAATCCACGCAAAATTTAGAATATATCCCTTCTCTAAACAATCGGTCGCAGTGGGCATCTGTAAACTGGCGATAAATCTGTGGAGTACATGCAAAGTGTCAATACCTAGCAAACAAAATGCACATAGTAATAAAAATCGCTAAAGCAAATTTATACACTATGCTAGTATTGTTAATGCACAAAATTGAACAGCATCCTGCCATCTTCTTTCTCATCTAACCAATACAACTGGTTTGTGCTTATATTTAACCTATATCGAAAGCAAACTTGCTCGCAAAAAAAAAATTAATAGAAAAATATAATAATTACATAATACATATTGCAGTTCATTACAAATAATTTAGCGTCTTTATAATCTCTGACGAAAACGGGAGGGGAGGGATGTTAGAAGTTTGACATGTGTGTCTATCAAACTCCCGAACGAATAAAGAATAAAACGATTTTGATCTAGTTTTTTTGTTATCTTGTGTTCTTAAGCACATTTTAATTGTGTATCTGCCATTTAATAACCACCAGCTTTTTTCTAGTTGATAAAGATCTGATTGATTTACACAAGCCAGATTGATAAAAAAATTGCTGCCCAGTTATTTCAAAGAAATTGCAAGAACACCCAGAGCCTGGTGTGCTGGAGTATGCTGGATATCCAACTCGTCAGAAAGTCAAGTTCGGGGCCTTCTCGTCAAACTATAGCAAAGGTACCGAAGGCTCCTCTGATTTTGGCGGGGGCGTTTTAAATGGCATATATCATATTTAAATATAACGGTTATATAGGTATATTGGTTCTCGCTCTGTCCCTAGCTACGCCCCAGCTTAGCTTACCTTCCAGAACTTGACGAAGTAAGGCAAACAAGTGAATGTGATGAAGAGGCAGTATAAGAGAGCGTATCCCAGGAAGAGCATGAAGAACTTGTAATTGAAGTAGCAGACGCAATTGTTGACCCAGGGACAGTGGTGGTCCATTTTGAGCACGCATTTGGCGCATATACTACAGTGGTGCGCCCGGTCTGGCTTGATCAGAACGCACCTGTTGCAGTAACGAACTGATCCGGAGGTAGTTCTGTGAACAAAACACAAATCTGTGTTGTTGGCGTTGTTGAAAAAGCGATCGACAGTTTCGCTATCGATAGTTGACTATGAAAATCAGTCCATATAGAGTTTGTTTTTTAAACGCCAAAAATTTCCTGATACGATTGCTCTTCGATCGCTATCAACAACACTACCAGCAACCATTTTGATGGATAAAGGCAGGGATAAGGGGAATGCTTATTAACCAGACACAACAAGATACAGATTAGAAACAGTTTCCATTGCTTGCTTAATTCACTCAACGCACGAGTTGATGGTTTATTGCGCGTATTTCTATCTACCCTTTTGTGGTAAGTATTTTAACCCACGAAAATGCACGTATAGCCTGACCAGAAAAATAAAAACCTTAGAACAAAAATAAGAGATTTAGTTTCAACATAACGATTTCTTCAACAAAGACTAAAAAGAGGACCATGTGCGAATTCCCCAGAGCAAGCTATTTATTTTTCTCATCGGGCTTTATAGTATTGCCAATTAAAGTTAAAGTTAGACAAACAAAATAACTGACTGAAACTAGTTTAATGGGGGCGGCTCCGCCCGCGTTAACAGTCTTGGCCTTGGGAATGAGGTATTTTCCCGCGGTAAAAAGTAGCCTATGTGTCATTCTGATGTATAAGCTAGATTACTGTAAAGTTTCATTAAAATCCATACAGTTGTTTTTGCGTGAAAAAGTAACAAACATAAATCCATCCATACTCACACACTTTCGCGTTTATAATATTAGTAAGATTTACGAAGAGTGCAAATAGTACATAATATAGAAAATTTAATAAATATTTGAAAAGAAAATCCTCCTTCAACCGACAAGGCAACCTGGGTTTCGTAACCAGTTTCCTACAAGGAATATTTTATGCATCTAGATGGATTTTTCCCCTCCGGTCTATTATTACTACTTTCAGTTCAAAGTTGTTGTATTCCCTTTTTCTAACTGATCTTAAGGTCCCATGCAATAATATTTATGTAGTGTGTATGCTGCTGAGGAAACTACATATTTCCTAATTAATATTAAACTATTCAACTATTAAACACCAAAAATATCATACTTATACCAAAAACAATTTACTCTGATTAATAATCTAAGGTAATGTGATTAATAAAACCAACCAATACAGGTCTAAGTTTCACAACTGTTAAAACTGTATTATAAGTCTAAATGATCCTGCATATCTAACAACTTTATTGTAAGTTGTTAATCCCACAATGAGCATGATTTTTCTCAATTCTAGCTACTGTTGTCTTTGAAAACCAACCTTGTTAATACACATACAGTCTCAGCATGAGAATCTAAAATTTCTTTTTTAGATTTCATCGGAGGATACCCCATATAAACTCTTGCAGCATTTATGAGTCTAGAATTGAGAAAAAATATGTGAAATATATATGTGAGCCAAACATACTAAATTCTGTGTAGATTTTCTATTATGCAGTTTATGTGATTTTTAATATAATATGCATTGTTGAGATGTTTCTTTTTCTTAGTTAATTCAGTTTACCTATTGGATTGGCATGTTAACATTACAAATGTAATTGTTTAATTTTGTTAGTTCTTCTTTCTCATCTACATGTAATTTGTTATTGGAGATGGAAGGGCTACAAAGTGACATCTGTTATTTTTAAAGTGGGAAGATTGGTGTGAAGGGTATCATATTCCCACAGAAAAACAGATGTATTAAATACATACCTTGAAACTACTGGAAGTTCTTTAGCAAAGTTTTCTAATATATTTCTTTGATCATCTTCAGTTTCGGCACTTAGTAATTTCTCAATCTCAGTTTCAGGCAATTTGAACTGCAAATATAAATGGTTGAAGGTACTTAAAATAAGTAAAAGATTGGTAGCAAAATTCTGGTACAAAATAAATAAAAAGTGATTAATTGTAGTGATTTTCTGAATATGAAGTTTTAAATTATTCTTGTACCCTACAGGTTTTCATTGATAATTTTATGTATATTTCTTAATTTGATGTTTCCTATTTGAGAGTTCCACTAATGATTTTGATAATTTAGGCTGAACAAATTTTAAGCTGCTGTTTTAGGTATTTATATATATATATATATTAATATTCATTATTACTGCTTGATTCACAGTTGAGTATTAGACAATATAGACTTAGTCATATGAATAATTAGTGTGAACATGACTCTGACCGTAGCAATTCAAGGAAAATTGGAAGTAATCATTAAATGTAGGCTTCCATATAATATTGAAAACACATTTATTTATTTATTTAGCTATTCAAGGGCAAATTGGCATATTTATTAGTAACTAGCTTTCTGCCCCTCGGCTCTGTCCGCATTAAGTTTTTCACATGGTAATGAGTTTTGGAGCCTATTCAATGCAAACAATCAAATCTTTTGTTCTACAAAATATTGTATTTTATAAAGGCCATTTAACACAATAAATGAATAAACCAAAGATATCAAAAGGAGTTAGTTTTTAAATATGAATATTATTAAAAGTAATCAGTAACTTAGTTACCATACACAGCTGAGTAGATTTGGAGTACTTACCCTATCAGGAACAGGCTTTATCTCCGCGAATATGGTTCGAGCGTATGACCACGCAAACATAAAAAGTATTATGTGGAACAGTATCAGATAAATACATTGCTGAACTGTGTTCGTGAGAGTAACTGCAAATTAAGGGTTTTAAGTGGTTAATTAGAGCGCTAAGTGGGCCATACTTACAAAAAGTAACGAAATACTTACACATGCATAGTTGGATAACGTAGGCATAATACGACCACAAAACTATTGAAGATATTAAAAGTACAGGAAGCCATTTAAAAGCTTTCCAGCACCACATTCTGAACCTGTTAAAACACAAACACACTCCAGGTTTATTAGGCCTATTAGTGGGCGCCGCTGATGATGAGTTCATTTTCTAATACAAAAAAAATATCCATATTCTACCTTTCTTTCCATTCATCAATCAAAGGCAAGTGTCAAGCCACTTTTTTAAATATTTCCTTACATAAAAGAAAAGGCAAAAGAACAGAATATAACTGCGTTTTTGCGTCTCGCTCGCTCTGTCTCTTCGGCATACACGGCAGACGTGCGTGTATAGCCGTCATTTGACTTAATGCTTTTGAGTTTTGCTCATTCTCAATATTCAGGGGAAAAAAATGAAATATAACGAACGAACTTCCGTTCCAATCCGGCCTTTTGGCACAGAATACCAAATAGTCTTTTGGTTGGACAAAATTGTTCGCTCGCACGCACGCTCACTTACTCCCCACTCTCCACTCCACTGCTTCGTTCGCTTTGCTCTCCTCTCCTCCACAAAGTTGCGAGAGTTTTACGCGGGAATCGAGAAGAAATGGCGGGTTCATTGTTTCATCCTTTATAAAATTAATTTTTCAAGGTAATTGTTGCGTTAATATGGTGGAATTAGTGCGATAATGTGCCTTTAACGAAGAACTATTCAATGAAAGTTGGAAATAACGGGTGGTTAGCTGTTTCTGGTTTGATATCCCTCGTTGAACTCCGATGTCATTTCATTAGAATGTAAGGATCACCGCATTTCAATGATCCCGAGGTAGCTAGCTTTTCAGGCTATTTGACTGGTTTTTAAAATATATTTTTTATTATTCAGTAGAGTTTGTGGATCCCAGTAATAGTTGTATTTTTTAATTCTGGTACATATTTGCTGAAAAATATCAAAATAAAAATTCAATATTTAAGTAGCGCGCCAAAACGCTACTTTGACAATATGGCGTCGCAATGGCATCGGTGACGTCACTAGCCAGTACTACTACTACAAGTTGCTTAAGTAGAAAACGATGTTTACTGGCTAGTGACATATGTCCTATACCCGACCAAACAGGAGCGTTTTGAGTCACGTGACAAACGCCAAAAAAAATACATTTTTATTTACGGATTTTTACATAAATTAATTATTATTTTCAACTTCCCATAGTAAATATCCATTTTTAAACTTACATTACATACTGATTACAGTAATTAACACTTTATTTTTCGCATTGTCAAATAGCCTAATAGGGCCGCTCTGCTCACGCCAAGCTGGTGGATACAGCCTTAAATGAAACTTGCCGGCTTATCACTGGATGTTTGAAGCCAACTCCGGTCAAGCTGCTGTATCCATTGCTGGCATAGCGCCTCCAGATGTTCGCAGAACTGTGTGTGTGGCAGGCTTGCAGGAGAGGGCTAAAATGGACGTCGACATGCGGCACCCCCTTCATGGGCACGAGTTACCGCCACAAAGGTTGAAAAGCCGAAAAAGCTTTTTAAAGTGTGTCGACCCCCTCACAGCCGAACCCTCACAAGCGAGATGCCACATGTGGCGTGGCGTGCGCGTACATCGCTTCCGGATCCTTTTGTCCCGCTCTCTGAGAGTCTTCCGGCCGGACATCGACTTCCGTGGCCAATCTGGAAGTCTTTAAACAGACTTCGGACCCAGGTTGGCCGAAGCAAAGAAAACATATTCAGATGGGGACTCTCTAATGATCCAAACTTGGAGTGTATGTGCGGAGCAGCAGTGCAGTGTCCTGCCTGTCCTGTCACCTGTTCTCAGCAGGACCTGATGGACGCCACGGATGGTGCAGTACAGATTCTGGGCGGCAAACATATAGTTCGATTTGTCATCGATTCGCAAAGAAGAAGAATGATCCCTCCCGAACCCCGAATTCCGTGCGTGCGTGAACGTCGTGATCGTGACCAGACAGAGATCTTAGAGCAACGCGGGCCTTCCGTACCGGTACGGAAGGCCGGCGTTGCTCTAAGCCAGAGATGGATTCACCGTATGTTACATACTATATCGTCGTTGCCAAATCAAGACCTTGTATGTGACGGCCTAGACGAAAATCACTTTATTACACCATATTGTAAAAAATCTGATTCTCCACCTTGTACAAAAACTCCTATGTCCATAACTTACATATTCGCAGAGATACAGGTGACGACAAAAATCTCCCATGTGAATCCTCAGAAATAATTGACAGTCAAAATATCTCATGTGTGCAAACTGTGCACATGAGATATTTTAAATATCGCTAAAATGATGTTTTGTGCTAATGATAATACATGCAAGATTTTGACTTGCATTCGCTATTTTGTTTATCAACTCATTTTTTTACTTACTTTTACACTTATTTTTATTTTGGTTCTATTCATTTTAAATTTGATGTTTCGAATTTCGGTTGTCTTTTTTTGTCCTGGTTTTGGAATTCTTTTTTTTTGTCAATGTAAGGTATAGTAGTATATTATAGCGGCAGTCAACTTGGTACCTCTAAAAAAACGCTAGCCAGCATCGCTCAGGTTTCTATTGAATCGAAGGCATTTCTCATAGTCTACAAACCTCAAGAATAATGTCTGGTTATTTTTCAGTCTTCAGTATAACCTGCTGAATTGTTCGGAAGGCTTTAAGTTGTCAGACCTGCGCCAAAAACAATTTGTAGACATGGCTCGGAAGTAAGATGAGTAGCTATGTATAATTCTTTAGAAGGGTTTATCGCTCCTTTTAAAAGAGAGGATCATCTTATCTGTGTCAAGCCTGCGGCAAGAACGACGGAGTTACACAGTTCCTGAAGGGCTTCCAAAACCGCTGTACCACCTGCCTTCAGAAGCTCAGCAGCTATTTTGTCATCGTTGCTTTGTTGCTTTTTAATTCTTTGAGAGCCATTCTAATTTCGTCTGACGTCCGGGATATCTTCGATATACCTAGAGTCGGGTTGGGTGTTGGGTGGGTTGCCTCTCAGGTCAGTTGCAGTTTGACTACTGACACAGCTACTGACAAGTGTTCGTGTTGTCGTTTGTAGTTATCTATAGAATTCCTCGATTTCTTCCAGTACCTAGCTTAAGCTCACATGTCACAGTTCTTTCGTCAGCTGTCTTCAGATTTGTCAACTGGCTTGGGCCAAGTCTGTTTTGTTGCATACACTTGGAGCCTTTGTTACGCTCGATGACTTCCTTAATATGATCCGTGTTTATCATCTGTCTGCATCATCTGCGGACTGCAGAACCATCCTCGGTCCCCTGTTTTCATTTGTAAGACGGGTATTCAAGAACTTGGATCCTGTTGTATGGTTAGCATTCACGAACCCGTCATTGAAATCATCCACATCCACACATTCTGCTTGGCTTTCAAATCGGTTTCGCAATTTAAGCTGACAGTGTTCAGGGTTCTGGATTTGGATTAACAACAGATGCTAAAAGTCCATAAGAAGTAGCAGTTGATTTTGCTACAAAATATTTAATTCATTTTTATTTATAACACACTTTAAAGTATTTTTCTTCTTATTAGTTCATGAAAAGGGTATAAGATATTGGGCTTTGATGTAAGGATTTAAAGCATTACATTAAAAAAATGAATTAATGATTAATGTCTAGTTCTAGTAATAGTCTAAATAACTAACATTTGCGAAATTTTGGCACTAAACTTATCAGGTTTAGTAACGCGACCCTCGATAAAATATGTCTTTTAGGTCAAGTAATCAATATTTTTCACATAAAATAACAATTGGAGATGGAAAACATCACTGCAAATGACGCTTATAATAGTAATTAAAATCTTTTATGTGTCTAATAGTAGCAGTCAAAATCTCCTATGTGCAGAAAAATAAATAAAAAAATAAATATCTGTCTTATTAACATAAAAGTAAAAAAAATATATAATTTATATATGCCCAAGCGCCCATTTAAGCATTCACCGAGTTTGGTTTAACACCCTTTCATACATATTTTTTTCATAAAGTAGTTTTTTTCGATTTTCTCGAAAGTACCATCTGTGCACATACAGGTTCTTGATTTGGCAACGACGATATATGATATTCTGTGCCCAGACGTTTAAGATTACTAAAGACTAAGCTGTATGGGCTTTGAACCTCTTGCCTTTCCCATAAGGAATAAAAAAAATCCTCCTTTTTTTTTTGCTACCCATGCCATGATCACCGTAGTACAAACTATATTTATACTGTGCCATGATACTATATTTATCATATTTATACTGTGCCCATGATGATTGCTACAGAAGATGAAAGACGAAAGAGACGCAGTTATGCGTTAGAATGAGATACGAATACACCGCGCTCACTCATGCGCATAACTGCGTCTCTTTCGTCTTTTGTCTTCTGACGCCAGTGGAAATACCTGCCTAGCATCCATCGCATTCTGCATGAATGAATGAATGAAATTTGATTTGATTTCGACAAGTCCTCGATAGCGTCAAAAATTTTGTTGTTTTAAATCGAAATACATAAAAATCATAATTGGACCTGCTGAAGCCCTTCTAAATCATGGAGGTCAAAGAATGCAACGATTTGACCGAAGAAGTAAGTGGTTATCATATGCTAAGTTCCATGAAAGTACCTAGTTATTGATTGTCTACCCGCTTACAAACCGTGACGTGTTTCAGAACCAATTCATCGTCGATGATGTGAGTAAAATTATCAAAGAAGCAATCGAGAATTCTATTGGCGGCACCGCCTATCAACATAACAAAGTGAATCAATGGACTTCAGCGGTGGTAGAATCTTGTTTGGGACAATTGACGAAGTTACAAAAGCCTTACAAATACATAGGTATGTATGTAATGTAGCTTGCGCCGGCGTACTTGCAAATCGTTTTACCATCACACTGTCTATTCCGACTCAGTCTAGTCTAAGCATGAGTCGATTTTCGGACATTAGCGTAGGCCAATAAATAATAAATACCTTGATGTTGTAAAACTGATCAAATATTCCATCTCAAAATCATTTTTTGTTCTAGTGACTTGCACAATAATGCAGAAAAACGGCGCGGGTCTGCATACAGCCTCCTCTTGTTTCTGGGACAACAACACTGACGGCTCATGCACAGTCCGCTGGGAAAACAAAACCATGTATTGCATTGTATCTGTCTTCGGTCTGGGCATCTAATGTAATTGTATTCATACATACACTGCAACATTCATTATATCTTAAAAAAAGATATAATCACATTACCGCTAAATAATTAAAACAGTTAAAATTTATTTATGATTTCTAATATTATTATATTATTAAAACTAAGTTTGCTGGTAGTTGATTGAAATTCTGATGAATATACTAAAAAATCATAAAACATTCAAAATTATAACCCTAATTTTATAACATAATGACATTATTTTGTGTTTGTTTTGTACTACCCTTAATTTTAAGCAAGTAGGATATATTTTCGTACTCAATAAAATATACTTCAAGTCAAAATGGTGTTGTATATATTTTACAATTGTCTCTATGTTTGGTCATCCTATGGGTCAAACTTATGCATGTCTCCATCTCCGAAGTGAATACCCTTAGGGTGGTCTTGATTACTCAAATTAAATTGCACTTGCCATTTGTAAATATTGACAACATAGTTGTATTACCTTAACTATGACTTAAACGGGATATTTACTGAGGTTTTTGTTTCCACCCACCAAAAACCACTAATAAATTAGGCACTCGCACAAAACAATAATGACAAAAAAAAATTAAGCCAATAATAATGTGTGTGTACTGAGGGCCCAAAGGGTTTTAGGAGTGGTGCTTACTGGCAGGCTTCCGTAAAAGTAATAACACATTTTGTAAAACAAATACTTGGTATTTGCAAAGCATTTATTTAAAAACTGACGCACAAAGTGTGGCCCTCAGTTCACACACCTAACCATCCACTTCTGGACAAGTATTACGTTTGCTGGAATATCTTGCTAATAGATATTTTGTAAAATATATTTTAATACTTACACAAAATAAAAAAAAATGCAGTTTACAATCAGTATTATTATTATTACTATTAGGCATTTTTTTATAAATTTAATACTTTATAAAAACAGTATATTTCGGGCCAAGGGCGGATCCAGCTTCGGCGCCAGGGGGGGTCACATAGTCGTGGTCAAGACACAATAGAAGTTATAATTTAATTTTGATAATAGATACGGGTGAAAATAAGGTATTTTATTACTGAATGTAAATATTGTACCTACTTAAAATTATACAGCATTTACCAAAAAAATGTGTCAAGCGGAAGCCCAGAGATAGAACACGGAACACCCTTTGGAGTGTCCGAAACACCCCCATGAATGTTCCGCGATTTTTCGTACTTCAATAAGTAGAATAGAGAGAGAGAGAGAGAGTACAGTAGAATCCATGACTCAAAAGTCATGATTTTTTTTTTGCAATTTTGAGAATATTAAACCTAAATCATTAAAAAAATCGTTTAAAAAAAAGTACAAGACATTTTGAGATATTTCTTTGCAACTAAATCCTCCTGTAATTCGCCTTCTTAACCTTCGGCAGTATAAAAAAAAATTGTTTAAAGTGAAACAAATACGGTCAGTGAACTTTGTTATAAAATTACAACTTAAATTAAAAATATAAAAAGATATCAATTCAGGGATACATCAATTTTTCAAAAATCTGATCGGTAGAATTTAAGACAGGGTGCGGTAGGACATTATACTCGTCCAATGTAGCGAAAATCGGTCACTTTTTGCATTTTTTCTGTCTCTAACTACTACAGCGAAGTATAATAATAAATAAAGTCAATTCGTAGGTTCATCCCTTAAAATTAAAATATTGTGCTCTAATTTTTTTACACCAGTATTACGTATTATTAAAAAAAAAATTGCGTCACTATTTGGCAACATGTAGCCCCTTAATAGGTGATTATGGTTAATCAGTAATTTTAATAACTTCACGAGACTCTCAACTTTCATAATTATTTAAAAAAGTAGTAAAGCAGAAGTTTTCAGAAACATCAGTTATAAAGAAATAGGTAAATAAGACCTAAAAATTTTTACGTTCCTGCATTAAATTTCGATTGGTTACCAAACAAATTAACATTAGGAATGCTTAAATTCCCAAAAAACATAGTTTAAATGTCATATTTTTCAGATTTTTTGATCCTAAATCATTGACGATTCTCGCCAAGTTTTCTTAATTCAAATTTGAGACCATGTAATAATTTTTTGATTTTAAGTTGAAATTTTATAACAAAATTCACTGACCATAATTTTTTCACTTTAGATCATCCTTTTTCAAACTTCCGTTTAAGTTACGAAGACGGATATTTTAAGGTTTAAAGTTCATGAGTATATAGGTACTCGTAGTTGCAAAATATATATTTCAAAAAGCCTTGTCCTTTTTTATAATGAATTTTTAAGCTGTCTAGGTCGAAAATTCACAAAACTTCAGAAAAAAATCATATCTCGAAAAGCGAAAAACATTCATGGGGTGCTTTGGACACTGCAACTAAAGGGTGTTTTGTCTCTGAGATTTCGCTTGACGGTTCTTTTTGGTACAATATTTTTGTGGTCCACCTAGCTCATGGATCCGCCCTTTCGGCATACATTAGTAAAAGGCATGAGGAATATTGTAAAAGCAGTAAAAGTAAAACAAGAGTATGATCAGAAGTTAATTTTGTAAATTTCATATTTCTTTGTGGTCCCTCAGTTTACTACAGAAATGTAAATTAACGAAAATTTCCTAAAATATAAAGAATATTTAACAATTCGGCTTATAGAGAGTTAGTAAAAGAGATTAAAGTACTTTTTTATCATTGATTGATAACGTGGTTAATAGGCAAGACATTTGATTTAAACATTTACGTTTTAGACAGTACTAGCGACCCGCCCCGGCTTCGCACAGGAAAATGGTTATTGTGGGTTATCCCTAAGTATATTATGCATGTATTCTACATATAAACCTTCCTCTTGAATCACTCTATCTATTAAAAGAAACCGCATCAAAATCCGTTCAGTAGTTTTAAAGATTTAAGCATACATATAGGGATATAGGGACAGAGAAAGCGACTTTGTTTTATACTATTTAGTTAGTGATAGGCTATGTCGTCCGATGGCCGTTGTGACAAAAACGTTCTTGAATGTTTACTTGGCACTGGTAGGTTAGGGGCGGGCAGGCCCCACTAGGCGGGCCGGCGATTTGGGGCGGACGGGCAGGACCGTAGCATCGCGAGATCGTGCTGGATGCGGGCAGCACAGGACCGGGAGTTTTGGAGATCTTTGGAGGAGTTGGCTTTGGGAAACGATGACGATGTAAGTAGGTAATTTAATTGCGTAAATGTAATGCGTAAATTTAATGCGTTTTAAAAATAAAGGTCTAATTTTAAAAACGCATCAAATTTAGGTAGTTCAATAGTGCGTGATGTGATGATATGTATTTATTAATTCTAATGTAAAATATCAGTTAGGTCAAGAACATCTTTTTGCAAATCTGCTATGGACACATTTATACCTACTTAAATAATTAACATTAAATATATATACACATGTATTCATATATATAAAATGTAGTTATTTTATATTGTTGTGAAAAAAAAGCTACGTTAACAAGGTCATTCCTAAAAAACAAGGCAAGCATTTACCTGTAAGAAGAACGTTAGTGTGTCAGTAGATTAATGCTGAGAGAATTGGTTTCTAAATTAATAAATAATCTAAATAATTCATTTTATTATTATATACCTACCTATACTACTTCACAGCAATTACAGAAATTACTAGACAGCATAAAAAAGTTTGCTTTCCGTCATTTGGATTATATTATGGTGATCTACGTAACTATACTTAGGTACTTACCAACACTTATCAAGTCCGGTGATTCATTCGTGTTTTGCAGTCATATAGTTTAGTTTTTTTGTATAGCATATTTCATAATTCTAAAAATGAATTCTACATTAACGTGTTATCCGAAAATGATACCAAACGTTCCTAGTACATACGATCTATGTATAAAAAAAATGATTTTTGGAATTTTGTTAGTCAACAAGAATGGCGGCAAAACCCCCTCCCCCTACTTCAGAGGTCCCGGTGGATATCTGCTCAGCAGGTTTGTTTACAACTATTCTAAAACCATACAAAGATTACCTAACTCGTCCAATGTCAACCACTATAATAGTATTGCACTACCACCCCTACTATACCTTTTCGATACAAATATTACATAGGTCAATAAGAAAAAAATACGGCTCGTGGTAAAGCACAGTTCACTACTTGTCAATTTTAATAGAAAGATAATTAGTGACCAGTGGCGGTTGTACCTTAAGTGCGCTCGTGCGCTGCACCACCATTTTAAAAATTATTTAAAATACCTAGATTACTATAAACTTTCGCAACAGGTAGGTATCCATCCATTCATACCGGCATTCTACAAAAAAATCTTATAACATCACATTGTTATCGTACGTAACATCTGTTTTATGATCATATGCGAGTCAAGTAGTTCTAGTTGCTACTGTAAAGAAATTAGATCTCATTATTGCTTAAACAAAAATGTCTCCGTGCGCTCGGTAAAGCGCACGCAGACAGCTCCTACAACTTGTATGAAACGCGATGCAAACTGCCCGGCGCGTGAGACGGAAGATGCTTGGTACAAAATGTATTGGAAGTTTTGGATAGTTCGTGCGCCGCACGCGCGACCGCTTCCGAAAATTACCGAGAGAATACGGAAGTTCGCGCTCGTATGACCCAAGGCCTTGACCCCCCTTGCTTGACTTGACCGTACACTTGTCACTGTTTGCCAGTAATCTCGCGCGTGTGCATTAATTTGTTTTGGTAAAGCGTTATTCATTACTTGTTTACGAAAAATTGGTACGAATTATGTGCAAAAAAATGAGTGTTTAAAGTAATATATTGACTTTATTAAAAACAATAGGACTTATCAAAATAAACTGGATATTAAATCAGCTGGACCGCCTTGGTTTTTCTCAATCTAAAACAAGAGTGTAAAACTAAAAATAGGTAAATCGTTCATTGGAACTTTCAAAAGTGAAATGTATGATAAAAAGAAGTGGCCTATGTGAATGTGAATTGGTTCGTTTTTTTTTGCTTACCCTGTGTTATTTTTGGTGGAGAAGCTATTTGGACGGAAACAGGAGTCAACTTTTATTTCGTGCCTAATTATTCCCTAAAATACGCATAGGTAAACATATTTATGCAGTGCACCACCGGGTCTGTGAGGCACCAGCCGCCACTGTTAGTGACTAGACGAATGTGTACCTAAAGACTAACCAGAAAAAATAATAATATAGTTTAAAAACGAATAAACACGCTATTATATAAAGCCTGACCAAAAGAAATAAAAAAACCTGCTCTGGGGGCGCCACTTGTATACTTTTACGACTATGGCAACAGTTTCCCTTATAAAATCCATTAAAATTCCGCAATATGGCGAGGTTTTAGGGTTCCTTAGCCAAATGGTAAAAAACGGAACCCTTATAGATTCGTCATGTCTGTCTGTCTGTCCGTCCGTATGTCACAGCCATTTTTTTCCGAAACTATAAGACCTATCTACTCGTATACTGTTGAAACTTGGTAAGTAGATGTAGGTATTCTGTGAACCGCATTAAGATTTTCACATAAAATTGTAAAATAACGATAAATTAAGGGGTTTTCCATATTTAGAACTGAAACTCAAAAATTTTTTTTTTCGTCAAACCCTACCGTATTGTGTATCTATGGATAGGTCTTCAAAATGATATTGAGGTTTATAATAAAAAAAATTCTCGACTGAATAGTTTTCGCGAGAGACACTTCCAAAGTGGTAAAAAGTATGCCCGCCCCTCGTAACTTCTAAAATAAGAGAATGATAAAACAAAAAAATATAATGATGTAGGTACATTATGATGCAAACTTCCACTTCAACTTGAAAATTGGTTTGAACGAGATCTAATGTAGTTATTTTTAATACGTTACAAATCGTAAACCGCAGTTTACTTTACTATTATTAAAACATCGATCAAAGTCTTACAAGAACTTTTATATTATGTTACTTGCTGCTACGGAACCCTTCATGGGCGAGTCCGACTCGCACTTGGCTACTTTTTTTTACGTTGCACGTCTTTCCGTTAGACTGCATAGCTTACCACAGAATACCAAATCTTACACCCTGTGTGATATTATTTGAAACGAAGTAGTACTACCTACTTACCTACTCAGTTCAACGACATTGAACTGATTCAAGAATTGATTTTCTCCAACGCGTTTAAGATCCAATTTGTGAGAAAAGAGTTTGTTTACTAACAAAGGCTCTGGGCGATGCCCCCGTATCAGGATTCTTATAAATTCCATTGCTCAGTGACAATAACGCCCACTACCCTTATACAAGGTGTAACCATGTAACGTGATAGATAAATGAGGGAAAAATCACAGTTATCTATCTATCACAACTATTAACAATACCTAATCACTAAGTAATATATAAGAAATGTGAAAAACAAATATTAATCTGGCCGTACCGGCTGTTTATGACTTTATTTATGGATATGCCACCCCGGGTTTTCTTTGCATTGAGGGGCCTACCTACATACAGGTGCTAAGTCGCCCCCACCATTTAAAAAAATAATAACTCGAAAAATAATCAATATTTCAAAAATCTAAAACTGCTAAGAACTAGGCGGTGTTCTGTAGGATACTTATATATATAGAAACCATTAACTTTATTTATTAATCTCGCCAGTATGCTAGTTGTTATAGGTGGAACAATTGCGAAAAGTGGGGAAGAATTGAAGAAATCTGGTGTAGGGGCGGGCGAAAAATGTAGGAAGTAAGTATCTGTAGGACCGTTGGCACCCGTAGGCACAGAATACCAAATACGTTGGTAAGTGATTGCGACCGTAATGTTAGCTTTAATTCGGGTGGACCTGCGAACATCGTAACGTATCGTAATTTGTTTATTTTAGTAACAAGGAACTGCATTGTAATTGTAAGCTGTAACTTATAAGAAAATAGTCGCTTCGTCCAAAAGAGTCAAATATCGACAGCTGAATAATTAATATTAATTGTTATTTTTTATAGTATATTAGAAAAAAATTACACTCTGTATCAATTTTCTCTGTATCTTAACAGTATATTTTTTTCCTAGCAAATGGCAAAACAACAATGATCCAGGGAGGAATTTGGTGAAAAGGATTTTTTATTATTGTTTTATCTTGAAAATCTTGATGTTAATGTTACTTGCTTACAGAAGTGTATCAATAATTGGGTTAGGTTAAGTTACATTTGAATCTTGGACGTGCAGAGATAGGGATAGGCACGCACCCAGGTATTTACCAAACCATCCGGAAAGATCCCGTATCTACGATATACCTAGGTATATCTTCTCAAATCAGTGGGAAGACAAAGTGTTTGATATTATTATGAAACAAATTTCGCTAAACTCTAACTAACCTAACTTTAAACATTAAATAGGTATTAGTGAAATATTAAATATAAATTATTCTAAAATGTGTCATGTGTGTGTGTGTGTGTGTTACTCGTATTTTTAACCCCCGACGAAAAAGAGGGGTGTTATAAGTTTGACGTGTCTGTCTGGTCTGTCTGTCTGTGGTATCGTAACTCATAACCGGATGCGCCGATTTTGATCTAGTTTTTTTTGTTCGCAAGGTGTCACAATCGAGAGTGTTCTTAGCTATGATCCAAGAAAATATCTTCAGCGTTTGAAGATTGTCAGCTCTTTTCTAGTTGTTGAAAGCATCAAATAACGGTTTTGTGTCGGGGGTGTTTTTTTTTTAATTTAGTGTTTATAAATCTAAGGCGGTCCTGTCTTTCAGTAGTGTAGTAACAAGTAATTTTAGTATCTATTTAAAGATTTTATTTATCCTATCGCACAATAGCAAGATTAGCAAGTTACTTTTAGTTCGGGTTCTTCTCGTTTACTATCATATTAGACTTTAGTTATTAAAGTATAATATTATTAAGTTAAAACACAGGTTAAATGTAAGTAATCATTAGATGTTCATTTTATCGTAAATTACGATTCGTAATAGCTTCTTCGGCGGACAAATTAAGATCATTGTTTCATTCTGTAAACCTAATTATTAACGAAAAACGTCTGTACTGACGTACGAACAATACGCAACGAACTCATGCACACGTTTTAAATTTTGGCGGGTTCGAAGCGCTCAAGTCGCTGCTGGCTCGAGTATTTGTGTCACGTGACTGTCATCGATCCAATGGTCGAGCGCGGCTGGGGTCCATTCAACTCGGTACTCGGACACGAACAGCGAACAGCGTTCCGGGGAGAGACACTTCCACCAATTCTATTCATACATAGGAGATGTTGCTATATCACCGTCTCGCTCGCACGTATTGAGAAATAATTAAATGAATGGTGAACGAGCGAAACGGGAATAACCAAGTAAAGTGGAAATTATTGAAAGCTGCTGCACTAAGCCTAGTCGCCATGTAGATTTTTTGATGTGGGTGTTGTGGTGTCGCGGCACGTCAAACGCTTCAATGATTATTATTTTCAAGTTGACGCTGTAATTTTCGCGTAATTCGTCATTTGACTGCTCAGTTGGTGTATTTGACAGTGTTTCATGGACATATTTCTTTGTGATTGTGCACGATTATAGTGCGATGACGGCGGATAATAAACTAGTGGGGGGTCGCTAAAATACTACGTTAGATAGTAACAACGTTCTACTAACAACTCGATTTGTGTTCGGTGCGCCTATAAAGTATTTCACCTCGGCGTGGCCGAGGCTGGCTTCCATTTTGTTTTATGTGATTGGATTGTTTATTCTGTGGATCAGCGTGGCTGCGGCTGCAGACTGGCGACAATGGGAAATCACGGTGAGTAGCACCCGTCTCGTCTCGGTAGGGCTGCGGGCTGCGCGAGCCCGAGGCATGCAAGCCGCGCGCCGCGCCGTGCGATTGTCATTTGTTTGCTGTACAAGTATGAGTAATTTCATCTGTTCCATCGAATTTTTGAAACATCCTTTTAGTTTATGTTATCGAACGAGTAAGCAAGCGATGGTTCGAGGCAGCTAGTATCGCGCGTCGCCGTGTGCAGCGCACAGTTAGCCTCGCGAACCCTTATCAGCTGATTACTGCCTAACTACCTATAAAATGTCGCCTTGAACCAAGAAAAGTTAGCAAACATTCACCCATTCCACAGCTGTGTAGTCATCAGCTCACCATGTTAATACCCAATTTGTGGATACCTAAATCAAGCCTAAATCACAATTTTGTGCTCAGTATACTAGCTATCACCATCAACCACTATGTTGCCTACAATATTATTATGTAGTTACCACATCACTTGTTAATTAGAAAGAAACTAATATTTTCAATTCAAAGAGTCACCAAAACAAAAATTGTGGTCTTTTAGTATTAGAAATGGTAGGTAAAACTGTAGAAACTACCTATGTATTCTAGGCATTTCTACAGCTCTAAGTTAAATTAAAAATTGGTGTGTGTGTGCATGGGTTGTTTTGCATTTATGATTGGTTCAACACCACCACATTTAGAATTTTTAATGTCTACAAAAAAGCAAACATACCAATTAGGTAACAGACAGGTGCAGGCCCAGTGCACAAAGTATGAGAAATTAACATTTTGGTTTAAGACGTAAGATTATCCTCCATTACAGATGAATACAAGTTGAGATTCTTTTGACATTGTTAAGTTATTATTTGATGTTGTCGATTGTTCTGTGACATAGCAGACCTAACTAATATAAAATTAACTGACAATATCTACTCTATACTATTTATGTAACACTAAAAAAACTTAAATTCACCCAAGAAAGCAATGGGAAGAAGTATGATTGGAAAGAGATGAAAAGTGAGTACAAAACCAGAACACAGAGTCTGTGACAGACTCAAGGAACTAAAAAGTTGTAAGTGATTTGGTTATTAAAATTAAACAACTAACTTGTGGTCCAGAAAAATGGGGTAAAACAATAACAGTGTGGTACCAAAGAGAGGGCAAAACAAAAAGGGAAAACATTTTAATTAATGGTAAGACAAAATGATAGAAGTGGCTGGGCTAAAATTGATAGGTATGGAGGCAACTGGGTTAGGCCTTTGCCGATGGGTACACTGATGACAGCTATGGAAAGAAATTGGTAAAAGTATCCTTGATGGACCTGATATCTAATATTTGGAAGAGAAGCAAAGTTATGGGTATCATCTTCAGGTTGGTATGACTCAAGTGGGAGTGGGCTGGTCATGTCGCCAGAATGAATGACTCATGGTGCAAACAAGTTCTAGATAAGACGAGCCACAAATGAGTGATATGGAAGGATGACATAGAGGTGGTGGGCAGCCACTGGGTCCTTACTGTCACATGGTTGAGAAAGTCGGTGAAAAAGAACATTATCTTGTACAAATATAATTACATAGTAGAGGGATCTTTTGTCATACCTTTGACCAGGTAATGTGATGCTTATTTTTCAACATTGCATCTCAAGCATGTTTCAATTAAAAATAAAACAATTTATAAAACAATACAATGTGTAATACAATACTTAGGCCAGGATGCTTAAAGTATCAAGTAGAAAGACTACACCAAATTTTATAATTGTCCTACACACACACATTCTATGTTATGATTGTATAGCATAAAGCCTGACCAGAAATTTAAAAATCCTGCTCTGGGGGCGCCACGTGTATATTTTTATATTTATGACAACAATTTCCATTATAAAATTGGTTCCATTGAATTTCCGCAATATGGCGACATTTTTTATTCTTCTCTTCGAGCTTTAGATACAGTAATATTTTGACTTATTTATTACCTGTACTAAACCAACCAACAATATTTTTTTAAATTTATGTTATGTGATGCCATTAAAAAGAGTGCCCCTTAAATTGCATAACATAAATAACCCTATTATTAAAATCCATAACAGACTTGCCCTAACTTTAATTCATCTAACAATAAGAAACCATAATTTAAAAATACATACCATTATTTCGCATAATTATTAAAATCCTTAATTTTATAATCTATAATTTAAAATATATAACTTTAAAAATCATAAATATTATTTTATGTTAGTGGCTATTTATTATTACCCTTTATTGTATGAAAAAGAATGCATTATATGTGAAGTGAAAGAATGGTAAAAGGTTTGATTATTTAGTAGACGGATGTCCATGGGAATAAGATTGCTTGAGTTGGCTATTATTTTATTTTATTTCTGTTATAGTACAATATATAACATCACATATTTAAAATTATTAAAATTATTTGTTAGTTACATAATAATATGTATACCAACATTTTACTGGCTATAGGAACTTGTTTATAATTTAGTTTCTAAATATCTTACTTAACCATTACAATAATAATGATGTATGTGTAAAATTACATTGCTGAACTAAGTTTACCTCGTACTGATTTTAGCAATTTTTTCTGTTTTATTATTATACTATACTAATATACATAGTTTGAAACTACTGCCAAATGGGTCATTCTTTTCTTTTTTCTTTTTATTATTTTACTAGCTTTCCGACGCGGCTCCGCCCGCGTTAACAGTTTTTCCCGTGGGAAACTACTGAACCGATTTCAAAAATTCTTTCACTACTAGAAAGCTCCATTCATCCTGAATAACATAGGCTACCTTTTACCGCGGGAAAATGCTTTATTCCCACGGGAAAAACTATAAAAGCGAGCGAAGCCGCGGCGAGAATAGAGAAGCTATTATTAAATAAAGTCAATAGCCTTACAGCTTTACCTAACGACTAACTAAATAACGCGTACATTTACTTCACTATCATCATCACTTCACTAATAGTATAAAACAAAGTCGCTTTCTCTGTCCCTATGTCCCTATGTATGCTTAAATCTTTAAAACTACAAAACGGATTTTAATGCGGTTTTTTTAAATAGATAGAGTGATTCAAGAGGAAGGTTTATATGTATAATACATGCATAATATACTTAAAGATAACCCACAATAACCATTTTCCCGTGCGGAGCCGGGGCGGGTCGCTAGTAACTAATAACTATTTCGAACTGATTCACCGTCGTCGGAGTCTTCGCTCTAACAATGTATGAATGGTTGGATGAGCGTGTGACGTCACCCTTAGTACTAACTACTCGACCACAAGCGTGGCGCAGGCGCATGACAGGTACGAGTTTTTTTTGTCTCAAACCCAAACATTTTTCGTTAGCCGACGAAATGAGAAACATCTACTTTTAAAAAAGTGAATGCTATTGTTGTAATGTAATTTAGTATGCTGATATTTATTGTTCGTTAACAGCTCATAAACGTCCCCACCGATGGGCTCGAGCCTACCCTGATATCAGGGTGCATAGGCCTTAGTCGACCACGCTAACCCAGTGCGGGTTATTCAACTACACACACGACCTTTGAATTTATTCACAGGTGTGTGCAGGTTTCCTCACGATGTTTTCCTTCACCGTAAGAGCGTCGAATAAACTTACATATGAATTCGAAAATCTAAAACACATTAGTACGTGGCGAGGTTTAAACCCGCGAACTTCGGAATGGAAGTCAACGGGACTAGCTACTTGGCCACCGACGTTTACATGACGATATATTTTTTTTATTTTTTTTATTTTTTTTAATGTCATAAGTGATGGCATGAGTTTTATTGCCCTGACTGATATATGATATTTTTGAATAAATAAATAGGTAATTAATTTTAATTATTATCAACCGAAGTCGATAATACCTATTTATTTATTAAAAAGTCAAACGCTGTGTGATGATAACTTTGTTAAACTATGCCAAAACTTTTAAAAGGCTTGGTTCATTTAAATTATTTTATTTTTTTATTCGTTGACCTTATCGTAGGGTTAGTTCTATAATAAATTATTATTATTATTTATATCAATAACTAGCTTTCCGCTTCGGCTCTGCCCGCGTTAACAGTTTTTCCCGTGGTAAAAGGTTTAAAATGGTTTTAAAATAATTAAATAACGTTAAAAATTAACTGAAAATTCGCAACGGGAAATAATCGGTCTTCTTCGTGAAAAGTCACCGACCGACCCCATTAACCCTGGCGTCAGAATTACTCGTATTGAGACGCCAAAATGTATCTCACGTGTCTCGCGTAACATCCGTAGATACATAGGCTGCTACTTATGTATCCGGAACTGGCCACTTACATTGATAATTTTAAAAAAGTAATTATAACATTTGAAAATAGAACTCTTTAGCTGTCGAATACAATTTGTTTCATCAGATTGTCAATTGTTTTCACATTGTGGCGTCATTTTCAAAATTCCGTCTCGTTCATTAAAATGAATTTGTCTCGTGAACATTTTCGTGCGATGATTTATTACGACTTTCGCCGTGGGCTAACACAAAAACAGTGCATGGATCAACTTTTTTCGACTTTTGGAGATGAAGCTCCATCGAAAACCACTGTGTATCACTGGTTCAGTGAGTTTAATCGTGGTCGTCGAATGCTCACGGACGAATTTAAAGAAGGTCGCCCTAAATCGGTTGTTGTTAATCAAAATATCGATGCTGTGCGCGAACTAGTAATGCAAGATCGTCATGTTACATATCGTGAGATAGAGGCTTCCCTGGGCATTAGTATGACGAGCATACATAAGATATTACATGAACATTTAGCTGTAAAAAAAATTTGTTCACGTTGGATTCCGCACAACTTGACAGTTGAACAAAAACAGGCTCGTGTTGATTGGTGCAAAAAAATGATAAAGAAATACAACCATGGTACGTCAAAAGCTGTTTATAATATCTACACAGGGGATGAGTCATGGATTTATGCGTATGATCCTGAAACCAAGCAGCAGTCAACGGTATGGGTGTTCCAAAATGAGCCAAACCCGACTAAAGTTGTTCGTGCAAAAAGCACTTTAAAGCAAATGGTCGCCTGTTTTTTTGGCATACATGGTCATGTGGCTACAATACCACTAGAGAATCGTAGAACGGTTAATTCGGAATGGTACACAACCATTTGTTTGCCAGAAGTCATTGAAAAAATAAGAAAAGACAACCGACAGCGCAGAATCATCCTTCATCAAGACAATGCTAGCTCTCACACATCGGCCGAAACAACTCGGTATTTGGAAGGTCAAAAGATCGAATTGACAGGTCATCCGCCGTACAGTCCCGACTTGGCACCCAACGATTTTTATTTATTCCCAAATGTGAAGAATAAATTACGCGGTCAGCGATTTTCGACCCGCGAAGAAGCCGTTGATGCATTCAAAATGCACGTTTTGGAGATACCCCATTCAGAATGGAAAAAGTGCTATCAAAATTGGTTTTCTCGCATGCAAAAGTGTATCGATCATCATGGAGAATATTTTGAAAAACAATAAAACCATAATAACTAATAGACGTCTCTTTTTTTTTTTTATTCCGGATACATAAGTAGCAGCCCTCGTAGTCGCTAGGACTGACGGCTTTGCTTTACAATTTACACTATCAATCAATACATAGGTAATTAATATAAGATCGAAGCGCGCAGATTTTCCTCTTTCTTTGAGTATTTAGTGTGGTATCCACATGTGCCACATGAGAATTTTTACGTAGTATACTTGAACGAAACAAGATTTACAAAAAAAAAAACTCAGCCTCATTCCGTGTCAGTTAATACCATACCATACAATCCCACCTCGCTTTATGTAGAAAGATAACTTTAATTTAATTAAATCCACGTGTGTTTTCTTTTCCTAGAAGATCAGTAGACCTATTTGAATTAGATTTTGCATGGTGGTACCTTATATCCCCGGTCAACATCTTGGACACTTTATCGAGGAAAATTTAAGAATTCCCGTAGGATAGTTAAAAATTACTATACGGAAAAGTCGAAAAACAAAGCGGGCGTGGCCGCGGGCAGACAGCTAGTTTTAAATATATAGATATATCTATATATTCATACACATATATATTGATTGCATTACATAACTATTAGCCCCTCGGTGGGGACATATATGAGCTGTTAACGACGAACATAACTATTTTGTATGTAATGTAATAATACCTATGTATGAGTGAGTATACTGTGAAGCTAGAAATATTCAAATCTAATGCGATCGCAAGCAAAGAGTTTAATAAAAGAAGTATTGCTTCCTTTAACTCGTAATATTGTAAATGAAGGTCGGTTTCTTGTTTCTCGTCGGTATCGTGCCCAGGTCTGCGCCGACAATCAATATCCACAGAAATTAGCTGCAGCTATGTAAACAGAAATTTCAATATCGGTACTGCTACTGGCGCACGGCGCACCCCTCCCTTTAATTAATTTGTCTGTAGTCATGTCCTGCCTTTGTAGCTATAGGGTACAGTCCAATCATAAATTGACGTCTGAAATGGTCTATCAATTTCAGCTATTTTCTAGAACGCCGGTGTACTACTCAAAGATCTTATAACAGAAGTTCGATAATGCTAGCTTGCTAGAGAAGTCGCAAAGATTATAACGCAACATCCCTGGTTGGAATAGTGACATTAGTGACCCGAGGACGAAAAATGCATTCCCGTAACCGCGTAATATCATGTTCTGTTTCGTTACCAACCGACTTACTTTAGTACACACCTACATATGGTTTCAGTCTATCCTGTAGGTGTACTGTACAGTCCTTGGTCGACCACACTAGCCCAGTGTCAGTCAACTAAACGCTACTTTAGAAATTCCCTCCTACTTCTGTGTATGCAGGTGTTTTCCTTTGCCATATGAGAGTCGTAGAAACGTACAGTAGCCAGCACATGTCACAAGTCTTGTTATTTTAGGCAAGTCTTGTTATATTGATTGTTATTTTAGGCTGTAGTTTATTGTGCACGTCTGTTCCGCTTTTCTGTTTACTTCTCTCTTCCTTCCTAGGTCTGCTGTAAGACATTTCCTTGGAAATAAGCAGTAGGTACCTGTTGTGTCCTCTTCTTCTTTGTGCCTGTATTTTTGTATTTTCTTATGTACAATAAATATTAAATAAATAAATAAAATAAAATAAGTCTAGCCGCATGTGCTGGCTTCTGTACATATAAATACGATAATCGAAAATACATTGTACGTGCGATCCCATCATTGTATCATTTTAAATATCACGACTACCGAATAGGCAGAGATTTCCATTTGCAGTATGGTTAATTGTAATGAGTCTCTAGAAACATAATATTTATTTCATTTCAACATTTTCAACTGCATTGCTGTAACAAAAATAATTTGTATTTATAATTTAAAACAAAACAGCTGTTGTATAATAACTATAAATAAAGGAGTTGTTGTTATTCGACCTTTTGGCATTCGAGACCGTCGTGTAGGGAACCCCTTCGCATTCGCCTTGACTTTTCTTAGCGTTAGGTGTTAGGTACCTATTCTCTAGACTCTAGAAGTAGATAAGTGAGCTCGCTCCCTCGAATCGGACACATTTTGCGGACACGTTGAAACATGCCTGTGTTGTGTCTAATATTGTAACACAGTTTAACTGTTGTTTTGAAGTATATTTGTGTTTTACTACAATATTTCCTCAATAATAATT
The DNA here is from genome assembly GCA_948473455.1 of Teleiodes luculella. NCBI lineage: Eukaryota > Metazoa > Arthropoda > Insecta > Lepidoptera > Gelechiidae > Teleiodes > Teleiodes luculella. Next base: position 26,199,737 of record OX419582.1, on the reverse strand, counting down.
ATAAATTTTAGTTTATAGTCATTTTATTGTGACAGTGAAAATATTTCAATTTTAAAGGTAAGACAAGTGAATTGTAATTGATATACGGAATTCTACAGTATACATGTATTCTACATAGTTATCTAAATTGACATTGATATGATCTTGTTTTATAGTGTTATTACTAGTCAATCTAATTTGCATTTGTGTGAGAATACGTATCGCGAGCCTAGTAACGATGTTGCACCATCGTATCATCATCTCCTCCTACGCTTGGCTTGCTTTACGTACATACAAACTATTGTACGTATATTAAAAAGAAACATGAGAGGCAGATAATTGTAGTTGGCTCACTAGGAAGGACCACAAACTAAAATCACGTTCTACAATAATAGGCATTGTCCATTCTTTGAAAGTAGTTCTGTTTAGAAAACCATTTGGAGGAATACACCTAATGATTATTTTACAAAGTCAGTATAAAAAAAAAATATGTTTGAAAAAATTATTATATTTCCAATAAATAGAATAGAATATACTTTATTGCACACCAGTAGTAAAAAACAACACAGTTACAACAACATACGTGTACAAATAGGCGGCCTTATTGCTAAAATAGCAATTTCTACCAGGCAACCCATGGTAAAGGAGAGGCGCAACGATGAGTGCGAGAGTAAATATGTACGTTTGAAATAAATTTTGTTCTTAATAAAGTAATCTTTGACATTTCATAAAATATTTAAAAAGTATTGTTTTCACGGCGTCGCGTCCTTTGCGTTTCTAATTCTCCTAGTGCCAGGTTGCCAGCTTGTTGCAGACATAATAACTAAAATAATATTTGTTTATACCCATTGGTCAGTACTACGCATTTTATGTTACAAAAGGTGCGGATAAATAAGTGAAGCGTATTTATAAGTTCGTGAGAACCGTCAATAGGATTTTTGCCTCAGTGAGTTACCGTGAAACACAGTCATTATTTTCTTATTTTCGATTATTATATTAAAGAAATAAGCGTTATTCGGTACAGCTATATTACTTATATACAGTTATATACAGTTATATACAGTTTTATTATTTTTGTTATATACAACAAATACATAATCTTTATACATATCTTACATAAATACGATATAAGTATAAGTTACTTTATTATCACTTATAGTATAAAAAACATAGTCGCTTCCCGCTATCTATCCTTATTATATGTATTTTTAGTTATAATTGAATAGGCTCCGAAACTACTTAACCAATTTTGATGAAGCTTAGTACAAAGATAGAATAGACCTTAGGATAGGATATAAGTTACCTCTTTTACAGCCAAAATTCTTCATTCCCACGGGAAAAACTCTTAACGCGCGCGAAAGAGCGGCGAAAAGCTAGTCTAAATGTTAAAAGTGCATCCATTAATAATTCGGCGTATTTATAAAAGGTGAAAAACAACACACGAGAAAGGTTACGGGCGAGTTGTTATTGCAATCGATACTGCCTTAATGTAGAAAGTAATGCGTTCTACTTCTGCTTGCACTGTGAATGCATTCACCACCTAGTTACTACCTACTCGTACATATAAAGCCCGACCAAAGAAATATGACACCTCGCCATATTGCGGAATTTCAATGGAACTAATTTTATAAGGGAAATTGTTGCCATAGTCGTAAAAATATACACGTGGCGCCCCCAGAGCAGGTTTCTTATTTCTTTGGTCAGGCTTTACATTAATCAACAATTGTGGTGGCTCAACAATCTGGTGGCTCCCACATTTTTGTAAACAGTATATAATCATACTAATAAATATTATAAAGAGGAAAGATTTGTATTTTTGTGTGTGTGTGTATGTTTGTAATGAATAAACTCAAACACTACTGAACCGATTTCAAAAATTCTTTCACCATTCTAAAGCTACATTCACCCTGAGTAACATAGGCTTAAGGCTACCTTTCACTGCAGGAAAATGCCTCATTTCCACGGGAAAAATTGTTAACGCGGGCGGAGCCGCGGCGGATAGCGAGTAATAAATAAAGCTACGGTTATTGTAAATTAAGTTGAACTGCCACAAGCCACAAGGTGGGGAATACTTTTTAAGAATATTCCTAGTCGACGGAGTGGGGACTAGCGGGAATGACCCGCAATTTTTACCCGGCAAATTTTGCCAACCAATTAATAAGATAAAAAAAAACTAATAACAAATATACCCCTCCATAATTTATTGTTCTTTTTTCTATTTTTGTGTCAAAATCTTAATGCGTTTCACAGAATACACCTACTTTCAACAGTAAAGTTCTTATAGTTTCGGAAAAAAGTAGCTTCCTTCCGTTTGTTGCCATTTGGCTACGGAACCCTAAAAATAACTTATGTCCTTCACTATTTGACTGGGATCTACCACTCAACCAATCCAAAAAATATAACCTGTTATTTAGTAACGAACTAACGGACACACAGAAAGAGTTCTTTACTTTAATAATATGTGACAATTGTTTCAGTACAAGCTGATATTATCCTTAAAAAGTTGTTAAATTATTATAATAAATACATTTGTCCCTTTTAGTAACTCATTTGGTGATTTCTGTTTTCTAAGAAAACAAGCTTCGCCGACTCTATCGTTATTAATTGGTTGCTTTATTAAGTGCTCTCTATTACTTTAGCTATACCTACAACTACATTAAAAAACAAAGTGTTTATCCTTCGTTAAAAATATGTATTACATTACAATAAATATCTCGGAAACTAAAACCCGCCATAATTCATTGTAGATTTTTATTGGAATAGATGGTGTTGGCAAGGATGTTATACTCGTAAGTACTGCCTTACAGTACAGTAGGTAGGTACTTATAATTGGGTGTGGGTTGTCGATGACTTTTTTTTTACCATGAAATGCTCACATTTTTTAATTGCTTTAACTGACTTTGTAAAAGTGGCCGATCTTAATTTTACATAATAAAGTTCATTATTTTTAAACAGATGTCATCGTGTTCGAATAATTATCATTTTTATATGATACGAACAATGTAGTTGATCTCGGACGGGATTCGTGACACAATTTATTTTGTGTGTACACATGTCCTTCCTTCTGGCTGCAAAACGATTTCACTTTTTTGCTGCGCGCATATAAATCAATTATGATTTTTTTAAGATGCTTGCTTGCTTATTGGGTGGTTTTTTAAGATACAGAAATATCACGCAATTCATAAACAGTTCTCTGCGCGATTGTCCAGTGTTATATTTACAACGAATTTAATTGTAATATTTGAGCAGAGAATTAATGTTAGATATTGTTTGATTTTGCGAAAATAAATTAATTTTAGAAGGTTTGTTTGACCGATATTGAAGGATTATTTGAAAGGTGGTCTTTTTACCCTTATTTTCTAAGTTGTTCATCTTATAAGGGGAATACTGGGGAGTGACCCCTTTCCACCATCGGCGGCGCGTTTTAAAGACGTCAATTTTCCAGGAAATTGTGCTATTATTGGAAGTTGTGACATTGCTATTAATTTCACTGACAAAATTGAAAGAAAAATACAGAACCGACCCGATCGACCCATGAAAATACGTAATAAAATACAGAAATTTATAAAAGTATCTTATAAGTATCTTATAAATAAATTAATCTTTTCATGCAAATTGCAACAAATCTTTCAATCATAAATAGTCGAGGACAGAAATTGTTTACCACTTTTACACATTTAAGTCACTAGGTCGATATAAGTAAATTATGGTTCTTTTTCTAATAACTTAATATTACGATTCACCCATGGAGTACAGGATTCACCCCAATACTAAATGAAAAAAAAATCTATCTGTCACTTCTGTAAAGGCCATGACTTTTACCCTTGGATTCGTCTCGATGTCCTGAACGCGAAACAGTCGGTCGTCAAGTGCCAAAGCTGCAAAGTGATGAAGGAAGAGAGGAGGAAGGGGTATTCAAAGTTGGCGATGTTTTCCTTTGGTTTTTACATTGTAATTTTAATACTACCTACTGGATCGATTTATTTGTTATTAATTGTATTATTTGAAAGGGTATAATATTACCTAAAAGACGATGATCGAAACTGAACTCCACTATAAGGATAGGTCGCTTAGAATATAGACTGGCTGCTATCATAATTTAACATAATAGAAAAATTTTTGAAAAGAGAAAGTAATTAATTATTGAATGTATTTTTTTTGATATAAAATAATTATAATAGAGCCAAATTATAAAAAAGTCATTCCAACAAATAAATAAACGAGTTCAACCCATGTTTCAACTTAAAAATGAGATATAGATATGATAGATAGATAATAATCTCTTTTGTTATAATCGAAGCTTCATACTGAATATGACTTTTATATCGTAAAAACAAGGATGTTACATGTTGGTAGTACTTAAAACCTTGGGTAAAGAGAAGCGAAGCGGCTCCCACCTCTCTGGTAAAAAGCTTTGATTCGGGCAGAATTGTCACCTGGAATTGTAAAAGGACATATCTGACATTTAATTTAAGTTAACTCTGTCTATCTTATTATTGTTTCAAAGACAAGCCATAGGCAATAATAATTATGATAATTTATTTCGAAAATGCATATTACAAAATAATGATACTCATAGGTACTTAAAGAAAAAGAACGATTGAACTAAACTAAATTATGTGCCCGAGTTAAATCCCTGTGTTACGGACAAAATAAAGGACTTATTAAAACAAAATAAAATACAAATTTATGATAAACAAGCAAAATTCAAATCAGTAAAATTAATAAATACAAAGTTTATCTTGTAAAGTAATACTAACGAATTCTATCTGTCTTTGGCGGAAAAATTCGTGAGGATTAGTACAGGTTATGGAACTTCACATAGCATTTTAGACTTTAGTGAAAACAATGTGATATATAATTTAACTTGAAAACTAATAAACATTTTCTGACCGCGACCGCCGTACCTAACACAAACGTTCTTATTTCAAACCTTATAAATTCAGCACTTAAAAAGCTTCGCAATTTCACAAGGTTAAACGATTTGTACCGGATTCGTCAAGTTCCTGATTTGTTTGAGCAGCTAATAAGTATCGTTGGAAAGAATAAAAAAAAACCGGTCAAGTGCGAGTTGAACTCGCCTGGAGCGGGTTTCGTACACACGAAGTTCTTCATCACCACCCGAAATAACTGGAATGATCGAAGTCCAATATGTTGCACGTATGAAAATCCGTGATTATCCATGACCCATAGTCGGACTTGTGACTTAAATAATGTTTTTTTGGTAAATGACTTTGAAAACAAACAGTTTTGCAGACTATACTGAAATTCAAATGAAATAAATTGTTTTAAGGATCTCAAGTATATATATTTTTTTAATTTCAAGATAAATAGTTTTGAGTTTATTTAAGAAAAAAATAGGCGAACATCGCGACCATTGACCATTCCCTCCCCTATCTCCGGATCTATTGGACCTTAAGTTTTGAAGAAGTACTGAACATAATTCTTTACCCATAAATTACATAGAAAACTTAAAAGAAGTCTATGGTATTTATAGTAATAGCATAGTAATAGGAAATTTCCCAATACTAAACAACACAATTTTCAATTTTCGAAAGTTAGTTTAGTTTCAGAGATAAAGGGAAATGGTAATTTCTAGCCGATTTTTTTAAATAACTCCAAAATAGTTTATCCTGAAATTAAAAAAATATATATGGTTGAGATCGTACAACAAGCCCTTTCCTACAATTTTTTTTTTCAAAGTTTCAATTCAATTATTAGTTTCACACGTCCGTCTTTGGATCACGGATTTCCATACGTGTACCAAATTTCAACTCAATAGGTTACTTTTATTTTTCTTCTCGTTGCGATAGTTTTTTTACTACAGGGCAAAATGCAGCTGATATATCATACATCGCCTGTTAACAGAGGCAAGGCGGGCGGCGCCCTTTACATTCCCTAGCGACAATTCAATGTGCGGTCTTGCATAACAAAATTATTATATAAATTAAATATTGACGTGCATCTAATAATGTTAAAGAGGTTTAAACATAGTTGTAGTTTATCACCTTATTCTAAGACCTTTCTTAATTATAAATATGTATATTTTTCCATGCTTAATATAAGCAGAGTATGCTGGATTTAATGTATTTAAGACTTATTGTAAAACCATGGTCTTGGAAAATAAATATTCATTTCATTTCATTTCATTGTCCGAATATGTACTACGTTTTGTCGTAGGATTGACTGTTCGTAGGGCGGCTGCCTGGGAGCTTGGGCGGTTGGATGGAGGCTTTATTATTTTAGACTTCAGTCGACTTCTGGCTCCCGCGTGCGACGGTCTCTTGGGAAAATACCTAGCCTCTCTGGGTTATTCTCCTTAGTCATATCGTAATAAATTTTCGTGTATTTATTAATAATAAAAAGACTATTCTAATTTTTATTGTGCCAGTTTTAAACAGGATAAAGCAGAACTTCAGAAAGGATACATAAAACAAAGTATGTATCTAATGATGTGGTTGTGTGGTTGTAGAGACAATGTTATCGCTTGTATTTATTTATACTGGTCGTTGATGTTAATAGAGAGTATGCTTGATGCAACTCCGAGTTGCGCGAGTAGTACGGCCTATTCTCCATACTTGCTGCGCGGCGGCTTTGTCCTGCGCTATCCTGCACTGTCCTGCACTGCCCTGCACGCGAAAGGTGGAATTATTTATGTCACGGTGGAATTACTTGCAGGCCCACAAAAGCTCCTTTATTCAATGGAGCCCGATCATGCTATTACCGTTATTATCTCAGCTGGCGGCTAATTTGTATTCATGCATTCTCAGATTTTACGCAATTACTCTGCGTGTAGTCTATTGTATCCTCCCAATTGGTTTATTTAAAGGGTGGTTGTGACGTTTCAAGGTTGTGACTTGTGACTATAGTTTATTTGCCTTGTTTACCGTTTGAAATGCACACCGTTTCTTGAATCATTACATGCTCCGTAGATGAGTGGCTTGCCTCGCGTTGACGGTCCCGTAGCCTAGTTGGTAGTATGTCTACGTGTGCCTACAAAGCGCACAAGGTCGCGGGTCCAAATCCCGCCCAGGGCAAACTTTCGTGTGATGAACAATTGAACACTTGTGCTTGCCTTGTGTCTGAATGTTGTATATCAGCTGTCTGACACCCATAGTACAGGCTCTACCATAGTACCAGGTAGTTTGGGGTCAGATGGCAGTTTGTGAGGTGTCCCCACGGTAACCTATCACATTTTCGAAAAACTGATAACCGAATTTCAATATTCCGTAAACGATTCATACATTTTTCAATTTCCATTGTATGACTTGACATATTTTTAAATCACCACAATAACACTTTACAGAATTATTCTTTCTCCGCACAACGTTATTCCGTTTTACGATTAATCTTTTTTACTAAATCCCGTAATCTCACTTGGTCTTTTTTTAAACGATAGATTTTTTTTGTTGTTATTTTTATTATTCCGAAGTAACAATTATTATTTTTTTATAATTACAACACATAATATTTTTGAAGTTCGGGGCACCCCGACATCTGCCGGTTAGGTTAGAAGGGTATGGCGGGCGTGGTGGGCGAGCAAAGCGAGCCCACCTCGCCCGCCATACCCTTCTGTTAGGTTTGACATGTATGCATGCCTGCTTGTGCTTGGTTGCATGTTTGCTTGCTTGCTTGCTTGTTTGCATGCTTGCATGCATGCTTGATGGAATACAGAATGTAAAATGGAGAAATTAAATTTGACCTTGCAATATACTGCCGCACTAAAGGCAAAAGCGGTATCTCAAAAAAGCTAGTTTCGAGTAAATGGAAGATTTGTAAATATCGTTTTCTCTTTTGTTCACAGATTAATTTTTGTACTTATTAAAATGAATTTTAACAATATATTAAGTGTTGTTTCTTGTCATACAGTCAAAATACCGTAAAAACATGTGTTTATACCTTTTTTATGAGATACTGCTATTTTGCTTAGTGTGTATAGAAATAATAATTGAGTTACCGTCTTTTTGTTAACTTTCTTAGTACACGTTAGCATACAAAAAAAATATGAATTTGAAATTGAATAAAATACGTAAAAATAAAAAAGAAGAAACAAATAAACCAATTTTTTTTAATCGTTTGTTATATTTGTTGAATATTATAGGAAAAAAAACGGAACAATAACACGTTTTCGAAACAAAACTCTTACTCACATGTTCCTAGTTAAAAGTTGGGAGTTCCTGCCAAAAATAGTTTTTTTCAAAGATTTAAAAATATTTTCCCTTCTGTCGTAGAAAATACCATGTGCTGAAGTCTTTTTTTGGGTCTGTATCTCAAAAACGAAAGATGGAGCCTTTATAATCCTACTCGGGTGCCTGTCGGACCGTCTGTCAACGCTTATTTCATCCCAAACTACTGGACCGATTTAGTTAAAATTTAGTACACCTATGTAAATCCATGACCCAAAGACGGGCGTGGACATTAAATAATAAATTTTAAACATGGAACCCACTTTTGGGTGGTAAATTAGACTAAAACATAATAATTTCAAACTATATCGTGTTGCATATCAAATAAAACAATTATCCATTATTTTTTACAATTTCAAAATAAATAGTTTTGAAGTTATTTAAGAAAATTGGCCATACAATAGTTTTCTCCTATCGGGGGGTAGGTTATTTAGCGCCTTAGGGCATGGCGGCAACTCAATGTTTGCCGTACGCGTCAGGCTTTACTGCTGCAGTGCATATCCATCGTTTTCTTAAGCGATTTGGCGGTATGCAAATATACGGCTAATCACCTTCGTAATATTGATATACCTCTCACTGCCTTAGTGAATTATGGTAAAACTGAGATAGAAAAAACTTTCTTAGCTTCTTTTCTTAATGTTCGGAATAAGATACCACTTTTTGGCCTTAGCAAATAAGATGCGTATTTTTCTAAGCTATCCAACGGTATAAAAATTAACTTTGAGATTTTTTTGAGATACCGCCTTTGCGCTTCGTACGGCAGTATAATGGTTCAATTGAGCTATCGCACATGTAAAAAAATGGTTAATGATGACATGGATTTTCGGTATACTGGTAAATAGTTTAGCGGAAATTTGAAACATCGGTGAACAAGTAAAAAGGTCAATTAAAACGCGGAAACATGATACAATGGAAAATGTTATTTCGGACAATAAATAAAATTTCCAACTGATAAATGTCAAAAAGTTAGCGGAATAACAATATTCGGAATAAAAAATATCGGAAATACAATAGGTAACCGTCCCCACATATTATTATTATTGTTACGAAGGTTCGCGGCTCCTATCCCATGATATGGGTATCAAATAAAGGGTTTGCTGTCAGGAATACGAAAAAAAAAGTCACGTGACTTAAATCCAATATGGCGGACGTCCAAGATGGCGGACAGGAAGCGTGTTTTTTAGTTTTTTAAACTATGTATTATTTATTCTAAGTATTTTTCATAGAGGTAGAAATTTTTGCTTATATTTTTAACTAGCGACCCGCCCCGGCTCCGCACGGGAAAATGGTTATTGTGGGTTATCCTTCAGTATATTATGCATGTATTATACATATAAACCTTCCTCTTGAATCACTCTATCTATTAAAAAAACCGCATCAAAATCCGTTGCGTAGTTTTAAAGATTTAAGCGTACAAAGGGAGGGACATAGGGACAGAGAAAGCGACTTTATTTTATACTATGTAGTGATGATGTTTTGTCGTTTGACATTGACATTAACATTTTTAAGATTCCGTACTTCAAATAATAATTCTTAACCACCACAAAAAACGGAACCATTATACAATCACTTAGAGGTATGTCTGTTCGTGTATAGATACCACAGACTTCTTTTTTGTAACCCATAGGTAAAGATCTACCTTCAGCATTTATTTCAAAATGTAAACTTGAACAGTCGAGTTGTTTCGCCTGACTATGAAGAACTTCGTTTGTACGGAACCTTCTCCAGGCCAGTTAAATACGCTTTTTTTTATTAATAGGTTATGACCTATTTGTTGGGTATAATTTTGTAATTGAAATTTTACCTAAGGCTTTACTTTCTACCACAGGAAAATAAATTTAAGTGGGGGAAGCCGCCGTAGAGTGAAAGGTATAACAAGTAAATCTTGTTGTGTATGTTTGCTATGTATGAGGTTAATATTAATTAGTGATAGATACGCCTTTTTGATAAGCCCACATCTCGGCACACTTTCATATACCTTAATTAAAAACGTTAAAAGGACAAAATAATATAATTAATTTAATTATGGCCTTAATATATTAAGCAATTCGTGTATACTCGTAATCAAATTAAATAAATATTATGGCTTATGTTTAATTCATCAACAGATATAATAAGATACATATAACGGCAAAAACAATGTTTATCTGTATGGCTGATATATTTGTCGTCGAAATGCATCAAAACCTTGTTGCTTTAAAAATTGAGATTTAAATTTCTTGTAGGTCTTATCTTAACCAATCTTAGCCGCAAGCCACCTTCAAGTGACGTAGTCAGACAGGCGCGCCCGTCAGCGCACATCAAAGGCACATCTATTTATTTTGCACCACGACCTTTTCCTACATTCAATTTTGTATAGAGTAAGCGCAACGAACACACAGTCCCTCCTTTGTAACCCCTGACGAAAAAGAGAGGTATAAGTTTGACGTTTGTCTGTCTGTCTGTCGGTGGTCTGTGGCATCGTGGCTCCTAAACGGATGCTCCGATTTTGATCTAGTTTTTTTTTGTTTGCAAGGTGTCACAATCGAGAGTGTTCTTAGCTATGAACCAATAAAATATTTTCAGCCATTTGGAGATTATCAGCTCATTTCTAGTTGTTGAAAGGATCAAGTAACGGTTTTGTGGCGGGGCTTTTTACATTTTTAATTTATTGTTATTGGCCCAAACTAAAAGTACAGAAGCCAGCACATGTGGTTCGACAATCGCACTACGAAACTGACTCCTACCGCTTCGAAATACGGGCGCTCTCAAGGTCAACATGACGCGATAAAAACTATCTATAACTACTTAGTACTATTATTTATTCTGTGCTATAACTGACAAAAACAAGATTTTTGCCATGTGGTGGGAGCTAGTGTGAAGTGGTACAAATATGTAACAATTTGCCATATCCGCACTCCATTCCATAGTCAAAATTATTTTAGAAATATTAATATTACTAGCTTTCCGCGCGGCTCCGCCTGCGTCAATAGTTTTTCCCGCGGGAATCAGGCATTTTCCCGCGGTAAAAGATAGCCTATGTTACTCAGGGTGAATGTAGCTTTCTTATGGTAAAATAAATTTTTGAAATCGGTTTAGTAGTTTTTGAGTCTATTAATTACAAACTTACACACACACACAAAAATACAAATATTTCGTCTTTATAATATTAGTATGATATGATATGATATGATATGATATGATATGATATGATATGATATAGTATTGTTTTGTTGTCGTAGGTGCCAGTAGAGAATGTGTGTGAGGACGTGGTAGCGGGTAGTGGCCCGCGGGGATGCAGCGAGGGTACGCGGGCGGAGCTGCGCAGTCGCAGGCCTCCGCCCCGCCAGCGCCCGCGCGCGCGCATGCGCACGCCTACAACCACTACCGCCCGCCGGCCTACCCGGACATCGACGACCAGGTAAGATCTTATAACAGCTAAGCTACATACAACATGAACGTGTGTGGGTATAACGCTGCCGCCAAACTGATCACGTCAACGCAACAGCGTAAGGGATCTGCCGCAATAGTCGAGCTGTGTGTCGGAAGGACGGGCGGCGCTGACTCCATAGTCGTGGCCTGAAGGTAGCGGGTTCGAGTCGAGGAAAGAGATGCGTTCCAGGTAGAGGGTGGCGATCGAATGAAGCTCTTCGCGAACCTTCCTTTATTTATACTAATGTGGTATCAAATATGGTATGGCAATGTGGTGCTCGTGCACCAAATTATCACGAGGAAAATATGACCGTGTCATCTTTCTTTAGACCAGGCTTTTTTCAGTAGACGTATTTTGATTTAATTATGATGATCAGAAAAATGTATTTAATTACAGTCTCCATAGGTTGATGACGAGATTGAAACTCGGTGAAGACACTGCCATACGAAAATTATTTTGTGAAGCTTTTCGTTGATCGTTAATATCTCTGTCATGTTATACAAGCCATGTCAGAGGCCCATATCTCAATTGAACTGACACCAGATTTTTAGTCATTCCCTTAACCCATAGAGATTTATGTGCGCGTTTTCTGTTGGCAGATCCCCGCATCTGTGATCAGCAGCGTGGGGACAGTGAGCTTGTCCCAGACGTCCACTGCCCCCACGCCCATCACCATGGCCAACCCGATGATCCCCGGCGCGTCCTCTGCGCCCGCGCCACCGCCGCAGACCAACCAGACGCATGCGCCCGTGCGCAACTTGCCAAAGAAAAGAAAATTCGATCCTTCCGAACTCGAGGAGATCGAAAGAAACTGCGTTAACAACAACAGCTTGAGCGTCCCAACATCCGTTCCGATGCCGATGGAGTACCAACCGCCTAACTACCAGCCTCCCATGCTCCAGCGGTCGCCGATCATCCACATGTCTCCGCCTGCTGAGATGAAGCCTTACCCGATGCATTACCCGAACATAGATCTGTCTGAGTGGCGAGACCATCGCGTGCTGGCAAAACTGCGTGGTCTCTATCTACCTGGTGTCATCCGTCAGGCTGAGGGTTGCAAAGTGATCGTGGAGTTCGACGGCCAGGAGAACGAGCCAGTGGAGTACGGGGACATATTTGGGGAGAACAAGTATGACGTCATCAGCGACGCGAGCCCGCAGATGAGCCACCTCCTGATCGGGTCCGCGTGCGTGGTGCGCACCTCCGACCCCATGAGGGACCTCCAAAGCGTCTTTGTCGAGGGTCTCGTTTTCGAAGTGCTCAATTCGCCGATTCGGATCAGAGTCAAGGTAAATGATCTGAGTAGTATTGATAATTATCATGCTAATATTATAAAGAGGAAAGATTTGTATTTATGTGCGTGCGTGTGTGTGTGTGTGTGTGTGTGTGTGTGTGTGTATATGTTTGTAATGAATAAACAAAAACTACTAAACCGATTTAAAAAATTCTTTCATCATTGGAAAGCTACATTCACCCTGAGTAACATAGGCCTTTTACCGCGGCGGGAAAATACCTCAATCCCACGGGAAGAACTGTTAACTCGGGCGGAGCCGCGGCGGAAATCTAGTTTTAAATATTTTTATTAAAGAAACGTAATGTTTAAGTAACCTCGAGTATCATCAAGTCATTACGTAAGTTACATTAGGTGCTTAATTTCTACATCACTGAACGATGCTTTTGTTTAAAAATTCATAATTTTATAGCATCTTTGTAACCTTCTTTAGGTGCACATCTTGTCTATCTCTCAAAATTATTATTTTTTCCCCACGAGCGTATAGATTAGCTGGAAGAGATCTCTTTGTAGAGATAAGCTCGCCTTTGCAATTAAGTTTATAACAAATTTATGTGTTGTTTATGTGCAATAAAGTATATTATGTACACTAACTGCCATCTGTAGAGAACAATGTTTATAATCAGTTAGCTACAATGCCCGCAATATGATGGTAAGCAGGTGACGAACGGCGACCTGGGGAAGGAGACGGTGGAGGTGAAGCGAGCTGATCTCCGGCTGCTGCAGCCGCCCTGGGCTGATGAGCTGGAAGACGCGGGCACCCAGGCAGCTTCCTCCATACATAACACACATCTGCGCATGCATTCCATGCCCATACAGGTCAGTTACTCCTCTCTCTAACAAGATTAAGGTCTTCTCCTAAGTCTCGAGAAGCTGGAACGTCTTCAGACAGAGAATAAAAATAAATTTCCGCACATAACTAGTAATTTTTTCTTATGGATTTCCTTTCGCCTAAATCGTGTGAACCAAGTAGCCAGATTGCGATGTCCCATAGCGTTATTCAACGAGGTTAGGAGAATATCTACTTGACTTTAATGACTTTAACTTCTGTCTGGTAAATCAATGTTAGGATTCTACGACGATAAATTGCAAAATCAAGGCAACTAACACTGGAAATAGAAGTTTTACTACGTGATCGTATCTGGAATGATGAGATCTGCAGGCAAACTATGGTCACCGGCATAGCCCGAAGAATCGCTAAACTTAGTAGCAGCACTGGCAGCATTGTGCGTACAACCGACCGTCGCGCCGTTGTGGCAGTAAGGTTCTAGAATGGCGGTCGCGCGCCGGAAGACGTAGCGTGGGCAGGTGGACCGACGATCTGGTGAGTGAGGGTCGCGCAGAAGCCGCTGGATGCGGGCAGCGTACGACCTATCGTCGTGGAGATTTTAAGGGGAGGCCTTTGTCCAGCAGTGGACGTCTTTCGGCTGAAAGCTTTGATGATGTTGATGATTTTTTCCAAATAAGTATACCAATAAATTAAAAATTCTGCCCTCTGTGACCATTCCACGCGAACTATAGCTAGTGGTAATTATAAACTCGTCGAATCGTGAACATTTTAGTACGATGGCAGAAAATATCAAAATTCACAATATACGAAATATATAGTTTAAAAATCGAATCTCAGAAGTCATGTGACGAATTTCAAAATTTCTTATTTTTCGTTAGCTTTAGTTTCTTTTTTTGTTTAATTTAGATGGGCGGTGAAAACTTCTACACGTCGTCGCCCATGCCTGGTTCTGGACCCGTGGTCACCGTGGGCGCGCTGTCCAACGGCAGCATGGACGAGCTGAGGAAGCGCACCTTCGACGACTACGGCGAGAGCGACGACGAACTCAAGAACGACATCATGTTCCCCATCGAAGTGTCGCACTTGGGTAAGTCGAGTCCGAACATCCATAGCAAGTGGACGGGTATATGAGCTGTTAACGAAGTGGACGGCAGGAAGAAATAATAGGCTATTTGACTGGTTTTTAAAATATATTTTTTATTATTCAGTAGAGTTTGTGGATCCCAGTAATAGTTGTATTTTTTAATTCTGGTACATATTTCCTGAAAAATATCAAAATAAAAATTCAATATTTAAGTAGCGCGCCAAAACGCTACTTTGACAATATGGCGTCGCAATGGCATTGGTGACGTCACTAGCCAGTACTACTACTACAAGTTGCTTAAGTAGAAAACGATGTTTACTGGCTAGTGACATATGTATACCCGACTAATCAGGAGCGTTTTGAGTCACGTGACAAACGCCAAAAAAAAATACATTTTAATTTACGGATTTTTACATAAATTAATTATTATTTTCAACTTCCCATAGTAAATATCCATTTTTAAACTTACATTACATACTGATTACAGTAATTAACACTTTATTTTTCGCATTGTCAAATAGCCTATTGCCCCTGTTACAGCCAGGCGAACCTTGGTGAACCACGGGCACTGGTCGGTCACTCCATACAGAAAACGAGTTTTGACAAGCTAAATGGTCCAAGGAAACAAGGTCTAACCGTTGTTAGACCACGTGACTGACACAAACCTACGACATTTTGCGCTGTTCATCCTTGTCTATTACACGCATTCGACAAGAATTAATAGGCAAAATGACGTAGAAATGACGTAGACTTGTGTCAGTCACGTGGTCTAATGGGAAGACCTTGTTTTCTTAGACCATGACAAGCTACTTCTTTTTGAATAACAACTGAATATTGACTACAAGCCAATGGCGCTAGGCGCTATGTAAAACACCCCCGAACACCGCTGGTAGAGTCCCGCGGCGCCTGCGGGGTGCGGGGCGTGGGGCGCTATATCGGGCGGGGAACTCATTTTAGCACTGGGGGGAAAAATATTACCCCTGGTCCACCGAGTTATTTGTGGTGAACTATGGGAAGAAAAAAACGCCCTTGGTACACCCAGGTGGGCTAATGGGGTGAACTACGGGTTGGGAGTAGACTAATTTCATTGTTTTTTTACCCGACTGCGAAAGGAGGGTTGTTTTTTCCCTCCCTTGTCCCCATAATAACTGATTGTATAATTTTCTTTGGCAGATAGTCTAAACTAAACGGCTTGACTTTTGATTCGTCGAGTGACACTGTGTATACCAAAATGCAAAGATGTTACTTATGGTTTTAAGTTCATTATTGCAAAGAGTATTAAATTTTGTACAATTGTGTTTTTATGATAAATATTAGGCACAAAATATTAGTCCCTGTCTCCCTAACTAGGGTTAAACCTGTTTCTTTCTTGGTTTTTTGTTTTTTGGTACGGCAGTGTTGAATATTCCTTTTTGTTTTCGAGATTTTTCTTTGTATATTCGTTAAGCCGCCTTGTATAATTGGTCAATACACGTGTTCGCTACTTAAAGGTCAGAATTCACCATGGGTCAATGGGGCTAATTAATTAATTAGATCATTCCATTTCCCGGATGTGTGCTACATACTCTCACTTATTGTTACTAGCAAGAAATATTAAGTACGACGGTAATAATTTGGAAAAGTAACATGTGTTTATTATTTTATTATGATATGAAAACCTGATCTCCAAAACAATGTTGTGATTGTAAATAAACTATACAAATCACTTGTATACAACTTAGTCTGGAGCAATTTTGAACTAGGTGTTTAAGATTTATTTTTGCAAGCCAAAGTACATATCGTAGAAAAACTCAATGGAAAATATGCGTTAGATAGTAGTTATTAAAAAGCACGCGATAAGTATACGTGTTGATTCAAGACAAACATGAGGGCGTTCATTTGCATATGTATTGCACAATGATTGCAATCGAAATTAGCTTTTGCAAGTTACAAAACAAATAATCAAAAACACGTGTGGAGATGCACTTTTGCTTTATTTGTTTCAATCCCTTCTATATTCCATTAAAAGCTCCAGATATAATGCATTGCGATTAAAACACAAAAATAATCTGGACACGTGGGGGGTAATTCGGTTTTCACCCACCATAACTCTTTGACTAGATTTCCTAATTTGTTAACCTCAAAACTTACAAAATATATTAAGTTGACACCTAAAAAGTCTGAACTTATTTTAGTATAAGACCATTTTAAGTTCAAAACACCTAAAAATGACAGACGAATGGTAATGAAAATGAAATGAAATGAAAATGATAATGAACTAAAATGACAGACGAATGGTCGTTCCCGAATAGCTAAATAGCGTTAGTTCAACTTATTTTTAGTCCTGTAAATTTTAGTTAAGTTTCGTGCATTTTGCCAACATCGAATCGATGTCAAGCCGGAGAGATAGTACTAAGGGATTTTGATTGTATAAAACTGTAGATGTCGTAAATCTGTATAGAAAAGTGCTGAGTCGGGGGATGTAAAAATAGAAGTGATATAGAACATATCCAATCAAGCTTCACCAGACTTGAGCTTCACCGGACTTGAACGCAGCCGTTACGTAAATAAGGTCCAGCCACGCGTAAGGTGTAAACGGAAGACGATTCTCAGACTTAAGCATTCAAGTGAGAAACTTCTTAAATTACGAGGAACATCGAGAAATTGTTCAGGGTGCCGCCTTAACTGCTGCTTTGATGCAGGTATGATATCGATGCTGTGAACAGTCGCGAACTTTCCTGCCCGTTATTTGTTCCGGTGGTGGTGGAGTTGAGCGCATCCGGCCGAAGCGCTTAATAAAACAAACTAGTTCAACAAGTACTCAGGGCAACTCAGCTCACTTCATAAGTTCCGATCTCCTACTAACTACAGTCACAAAATAAAAAGTTTCCAGAAAGTCCACTCCCGCCGTCCTTGAAATTAACTACCTAAACTTGGTTGACTCCTTGAAAAACGTGTAATTATCATTTTTGTGTTGTTTTTAAACAGCCAAATACACTAGAACAGTAAAACGACCGCTTATCCATTTTTTAGCACATCGAACATCAGTACGTTGTTAATACTCGCGAGAGCGACGACTGCACGTGGTCCGAGCATGGTCCGAACACAGTCTGTAAACGCAATGATTTCTTTCTTTTTTGAAAACGCAAAGTTTTCGTCAGAAGTCACTGTGATGATATTAAAATAATTCATAGAGATGCACAATTTCAAGTAAATTATATAAGAAAATCTGCGATGTCATTTCGCAGTAGGAAGATGGTTTAAACTTGTTCTAACACCTTTATCTTAATCTTTTTATCGACAGGGGTTAAAGATACCGCAAGAGTTATTAGCAAGTTAATTTAAAAGTTATTTTCTGCCTCGCGTCCTCTTCCGGCTATTGAAGTCGATAGTTATTAAGTGTTCTAATAATCCAGTCTTTATCACTATTATCTTATTATACTCTCTGACCACTTTTTAGATCTGTTTTTTTGAACAGAAATAAAATATCTAAAAAGTGGTCAGAACAGGGATATTTAAAGGACTTTCCCACGGCCTTAGAGCGGAAGGCCTGCGTAGATTTTTGCGTCAGAAATACTATATTTTGAAACGCTCATTTAGCATATTATTTTTAAACAAATGACGTCTAGATACTTTAATTTCGAACTTTAGCACACGTTTCCGTCGCAGCTTCTTGTTTTAGATGGTCACTGAAAATAATGCTTTAATCGAGAAGTTAGTTCATTTTACTTCATTTAGTTCAGAGAAAGTATTTAGAGAGCATAGGAGATAGCCGAAAGCTCTTCGGTAATGATAACCGCCCCCGCCGGAGGGGACAGTACGAGATTCAAGTTTTCAATATTATAAAGGCAGGTGGCTCACGTTCTCCATTAGAATTTTTCGCTGTTTCAACGTACGGTCGGTTCCCTCGCGTAGATATGGCATTAGCAGGGCTGCTTGAAACGGATGGACTTTTCTAGGCAATGGTTAGGATATGAGAATTCAATACCCTTGCAAGTCGTGATGTAAGAAGTAATATGGAACATATCCAGATATTTTCAATTTTTTATTTATCTGTTTGACATAGACATCGACATAGACAATTATTTATTTGGCATAAAGACACACACAGTACAAAATTAACAAACATAAAACAAAACAACAAACAGGAATAAAAAAAAAGTAAAACAAAAACACAGAAAAAGAATAAAAAGTGCGTGCCACAATGCCAAAAAGGCTGCAGCTCAGCATGTGATTCGCTCAGCGCTCGGGCTCAGCGAATCGCTGGTATTCTGCTGCAACCTGCGGCAGGTGACGGACTACATAAAACAAACATGTAATACGCTCGCTCGTGTGTGTAAACTTTAAAGTGTAGAAAAGATGTGGTGTGGTGTGATTTGAACAGTGTTTGTACGGGCTAACCTCCGAAACTACGGACCGATTTAAATAAAATTTCCCCTCAAAAAATCCCCGGTCAACATCGTAGATACTTTTTACCACGGGAAAAATCAAATCCTACGCGAAACTGTGTACGGAGAAGTCGAAAAACAACGCGGGCGTAGCCGCGGGCGGCCAGCTAGTTCCTAATCTAAAGGGACCCACCATCATACGTCACAAATTTAATCACAAGGATTTTCTGATAATAAGAATGATTTTTATTAAATATTAATTCAGGAGCTTTCAATCTACAGCTATGCAAAGTATGCTCGAAACGCTACTTTCGAAAATTTATTTTTTTAAAAACAATAGCAACATGTTATACAGGGCGTCCCACGGCTATGCCACATGGAGGGAGAAAAAAAATATTTAGTAGTTTTATCATACCGACCGAAAGGCTTCATCATAAGGGTTATTTTTTGCTAAATAACATTTAGTGTCAGAAATAAAAGGAAGACTATGTATTTTAACATTTTTAATACATTTTTCAATTTTATCAAATGCTCAAAATGACCCCCCCACGCTGTAGAATACAAAGTCGCACTCTTTTGATTGTTTAACTCCCTGTCGATTTTTTTATCTTCTTGTGGTGGTTTTTTTTTTATTTTTTTTATTTTTTTTTAACGTCTAAGTTCAGTTTTAAACTCGTGGTCACTTTAATACCGATTCTTGTAAACTAAATTTTTTACATAACCCTATAAAAATCTAACGGGGTTAGATCTGCCGATCACGGCGGCCACATCAAATGTTAAAATTCATAGTCTTCCTTTTGTTTCTGACACTATGTTATTTAGCAAAAAACAATCCTTGTGATGAAGCCTTTCGATTGGTATGATAAAACTACAGAGTGTATTTTTTTTCTCGTGTAGTGGGTTCGATTCTCGGTTCAACCACGTAATTATTAAAAAATGTATGAATGCAGTTTTAATAGTTTTTAGAAATAAAATAAAGTTTTCTTTCAGTAAAATGTTCTACCTACAATATTTAAGGTACTTTCCCTCCATGTGGCATAGCCGTAGGGCGCCCTGTATATTTGCAATCTACTTATTATACCCTTTCATTTGATACCCCACACGGTTTTTTTTTGTCATATATATGAGGTTTGAGGATATTATTTATTTACATTTACATTATAACTAACCCCAAGAAACATACTATTAAATCTCAAAATTGAAATTCAACTTTTCATACAAAGTAGTCGGTCACGTGGCACAAGATTGTATGAAAAGTTAAATATTAATTTTGAGATTTGGAGGTATGTTCCTTGGGGAAAGTTATTAGGTTTCATGGGTAGGTTCCTCGCTTAAAATATTGTGCGCTAATTTATTTGCACCCTTTATATTTGAAAATAAGTAATGCAATTTATTTTGGCATATTTAATGATGAGTATATATTATTATAATCTAAGCATAATACATTGTGCGCACATATAAGCTACACTAAGATACATTTTAGCATTGATACATTTTAGCATTGATACATTTTAGCATTGATACATTTTAGCATTGAGACATTTTAGCATTGAGACATTTTAGCATTGAGACATTTTATCAGAGCAGTTTTTTAATCGCAGTAAGAGTACAGTTCTTCGAAGTTGCATCCCTTAATGCAGCACTCCTGGACTATTTGCCGCTTTCCCCTCACGGTCTCCAAAGCCCTAGCTTGTCTTGCGGAGATCCAGGGCCATTCTGATGCAACATGATCACGATTCTTCGGGAAACTTCCACGATGATGGTCGACTTCAAGCAGATTAGATTTTAGAACGTCAGCTTTGGATATGGCTGAGGATCGTTTTTGGAGTGTAGCGTCACACACCACACGCATTGCGTCGGCTAATGATCTTCCGCAATAGTGCCGCTCATTTTCGGCGAAAGCAAAAGCGGCGAATGCTAAGACCAGAAAGAATGCTGCAGTCTTCATAGCTTTGGCGTTTTATAGGAGAAGTTTTTATAGACGATTGTTCACTTGAACTGGTCTTAGTGGAAGCAAAACTTAGAATGTGATCTCGGTAGCGAGCAACGAGCTTTTATACTGAAAATTTATGAATATTCATTAATACTATGCTGAAGTGAGTCAGTATGTGGGCTGTAGATAGAAGAAAATTTACCTGATGCCCAGTGAAATATGATTTGACGTCATAGGCTTTATACAGGGTGTAAGTAATAATAACAATAATCTTTACTTGTAATCACAAAAAGTACATTTTCTTGAACGCGCTTAAGGTTCCGTAAGTTTGTACTGTACTACAAGCTTCAGTGCCTTCCCCTTATTGCTATCGCTGACTGTGTTACAAAAAGAAGTTTAAATAAAAAAAAAGTTACATGACTAATTAACCATAGAATATTTAAAAAAGGAAGTTACTTGATTAATGGCCGAATCTTGTATTACATTCTGATGGTTTTAGGTGTGGTATGATGTTTGTGTTTGTGTGTGTGTGTGTGATTGTTTACTTGACGGCTTAGCAAATTATGAAAACACATGCTAAGCATCTTTCTCAAAAAAACTATTTTCGGAAAATACATTAATATTGCACAGTCCCACACAAAAAAGTATTTTTTTCCTTGGAAAGTTTGTAAGTTCCATTAACAGAGCAAATTCCTTTCAGTTTTTGCCAAACCGTGTCTTACACCCTGTGTATAGAAAGGTTTAGTCGACTAACTTCTTATATGCGTATTGACAGCCTCATTAGGTACAACTTTATGTGCATAATAATTATCTATTACTACCTGTCTTACCGCGACTACGCCTGCGTTGTTTTTAAAATTGACGTTTTTAATATCATCCTTGCCATTTTTCATAAATTTCTAATAGTTAAAACCTTACGTGAACTAGAATAGAAAATCGAAAACCAAAATCCGCTAATCGACCCACCCATTCTCAATTTTTTGCGATACAAACAAACAGAAATTGATTTTTATGTTTAACAAAAATAATGTAAGATCTTAAGCAAATAAATCGCCATTAACAGCCCATATTATCCCCACCGAGGGGCCTGCCTGAGCCTACCCTGAAATCAGGGTGAATAAACCTTAGTAACTATTTAATTAAGTATCTTCATTTAAATTAAACCAACTTTTCTGAAACGGTAAGCAATATAGTGAAATATTAAAGGTAGGTTCATACACGTACACATATCATATATACCAATATCATAAAGACGAAAGATTTGTATTTTTGTGTGTGTGTATTGTAATGAATAAACTCAAAACTACTGAACCGATTTCAAAAATTCTTTCACCATTAGAAAGCTATATTCATCTTGAGTAACACAGGCTACCTTTACCGCGGAAAAATGCCTCATTCCCTCAGGAAAAACTGTTAACGCGGGTGGAGCCGCGGCGGAAAGCTAGTAATGATATAAAGATTCTAATGGATGCATTCGACTTCATATCATATTCGCGCTCAAGCTGTGAAGCTGGCGTTTTGCGCTAAATAATGCAAATTCCTTGTAAACATCTTGTCAAGTGTCTTATCATACATATTAAGAGTAAAGATTTGTATTTTTGTGTGCATGTTTGTAATGAATAAAGTAAAAAACTATTGTACCGATTGCAAAAAATGTTTCACCACTAGAAAGCTACGTTCACCTTGAGTAACATAGACTACGTTTTACTGCGGGAAAAGTCCTCACTTCCACGAGAAAAAACTATTAACGCCGGCGGAAAGCTTGTTAATTAATTATACAAGGTAATGGGTTAAATAGGACATACTCAGTCAATGTATAAAATACTTACGTATATTCTTTATTGCATAAAATATATTTAAAAAATATATAATTATATATGATTTATTATATATTAGACTAGCATTCCGCCGCATTTCAGTTTTTACCGTGGGAATGAGGTATTTTTCCGCGGTAAAAGGTAGCCTATGTTACTCAGGTTGAATGTAACTTCCTAATAGTGAAAGAATTTTTGAAATCGGTTCAGTAGTTTTTGAGTTTATTCATTACAAACATGCACACACACACACACACACAAATGCAAATCTTTCCTCTTTGTAATATTCATCGACGACATAGGGTATTAATATAAAGTAATAAAAATAATATATAGATAATACTATACTAGCTTCCCGCCGCGCGCGCGGCTCCGTCCGCGTTAATAGTTTTTTTCCGCGGAAATGAGGAATTTCCCACTGGTCAAATTTAGCCTATGTTCTTCCACAAGATCTATTCTATCTTTGCGCCAAATTCGCCCGCTTTAACTATTTCTCGTATTTTTCGAAACGTATATATATGTTACCGGAAATGTATGAAATCCAGGAATTTTATACAATTCCTAGGAATTGTATACAATTCCGGGGCTCTTTAGGAAATGTATGAAATAATATTTTAAAGATTATTTAATACAAACATTTCCTAGGAAATGTATACAATTCCTAGGAATTGTATAAAATTCCGAACTTGTACTAGGAAATGTATAAAAAAATGCTTTCTGTGAATAAAATTAACAAAACCCGCTGTTAAACAGGTTTTGTTAATTTTAATATTTGAGTTCTCTGTGAATAAAATAAATGACTCACACTATTAAACTTATAGTCTTAATGATTTTCAAGGTCCACGTTAAGACATGCAACAATCATATTATGGTAAAATATATGTTTATCAGGCTACTTGTTAACTGACTTTTAAAGCTTAGTTTAGTATTAATTAGTTTTAAAGGCCCGCCAATAAAAGTGATTCTTTTTTTTTTGTTAAAATTTGTAAGTCTTCCAGGTAACAGTCACATCGTAATAAAAAATATTTATAGGGCCTAAATAAACTCTAAAAATTTAATTATTAATTCTTATTTATGGCTGGTACATAATCACTGAAAATTTAAGTGGCCCAGCGCGAGTGATCGCCTGATTGGATGACGCAGGCTTTTTGTAAGAAAACTACGAAAAGGAAATGAAAATCAAAGAAAAATAGTTTATTATGCTTCATCGAATACCACGCAACACCATCCGGCGGAATTTGGTGGCGCAGGATATCGGGCTGGGAACTCGTTTTGGTGCGGGGAGTTAAAATTTCCTCCTATACGAGTAGTACAATTCTATACTACTGTGGGAACACTCCACTATCCCCGCTCACCCATTGACATATTGAATGTATTACATTTCCGACTGCTGTTTAGGAAATGTGTGTAATATCATTTATTTCACACATTTCCGGACGATTTTAGGAATTGTATACATTTCCTAGGAATTGTATACAATGACGGATTTCATACATTTCCGTTAACATATATAACTGTAGATTTTTTTATTTTGTCAATTCTATTTTGCAGCCATAACTTACGACACAAGTGAGATCTCTTGTCCTTCGGAGAAGGTTACTTTTGTGGAAAAATCCATGGAAAATAATTATCAAATAATATGTAGTCATTTGAAGTTATTTTTATGCGGTAGGGTCATGAGCCACGAGTCACGACAGGACACGACACAGCCAATTCATTATCGCGACAGACTCGCAAAGCAAAATGAAAAACAAAAGTGTTATAGCGGGTGTTCCCACATAGCCCTGAGCCCATATATGGGATGCACTACCGAGGGGCTCGAGCCTACCCTGTATCAGGGTGAATAAGCCAGTGCGGCTTGGTCAACTTTGAATTTCTTCACAGTTGTGTGCAGCTTTATTCACAATGTTTCCTTTCACCACCGTAAGAGCGTTGATGTACCTACATTTGTGTTTGAAAATCAAAAACATTGTTTAGACATTGCGGGGACATCTCGCCCCCTCCAAAATCTGGGCCGCGGCCCAAATGTCCACTTTTGAAAAGTCAAGGGGTCAATTGCAAAAATGTATTTTTTTTATTTTTTCACCTTCAAGAAAATTTCAAAAGTTCCGGATCGCGTATGAGGTTGCAAATTTGTAAATGCATCAGAATAGATGTTTTCGAAGTTTGCAACCAAGTTTCAAAACTTTTGTAATTATTCCGAGACCACCTTACTCGAAAAAATGACCACGAATTAAAAAGAATTATAAATAAACATGTTCCGGTCAACGTACAAGGTTGCAAATTTATACAATCGTTCGGTATATTTTTCCGATATATCTGACAAAGCAGAACTTTTGGAACGTTTTCCTTCAGTTTAATAAAGAAAAACATTAATTTTTAATAACAAAAAATGTTCCGTACACTTAAATTTGTTGCAAATTTAATACGTACGTGATATGAAATATTATATCGAAAACTTCCCCAAGTTTGCTTTTGGAATTTTTTTCACGACCATGCAGCAAAAATTTATTTAATTGCAATTTTAACAATGTTCCGGACGGCGGACAAGGTTGCAAAATGAGATTTATTGTCGTCCCAATGTACCATTCACTTGACCGAAGTTTGAAAACTTTTGGAATTATAATGAATTAAGTGTCTTGACAGACTGGACTATTGGGCGAACTGCTAATCCTGGCTGGGTGTAATAGACAAAACCTAAAAACAAACTAACGCTCTGTAAGTATACGGCGTGGACTTATGTTTTATCGCCGAACATCAAAATAAAAATAAAACTTCTTGGAGTTTTCCAGATTGATAATAATTTTATATGAAGCTTGATTAGAAAAATAAAAAACAACTGCATGGGGGGTAAATTGTATGTTGCTGGCGATTAGATACTTTAAAATTCCGCAGTATGGCGAAGTTTTTTATTTTTCTATTGGGCACAACCTCGTGACTTGTGTAGTGTGTAGCCTTGATTTGCAGAATTAATTATATCATGTCAACCACCCTTCGATCATTTTAAAGTCGAGGCAAGGATGTTTTAAGGGCATTGCGTTCATCTCTGTCTGTGTCGAGAATTCGAGATGTATGATGATAAAATAATATAATCCCAGTTTATTTGTTTTTTCTGCTTGCTTGCTTCGCGTGTGGATTTTGACAGTCCATATATACGTGTCCCCTCCCCACTGAGGGGCTCGAGCCTACCCTGATTCAGAGTGAATAGGCCTTTTATTATTACACTAGTCCAGAGGAAGGGTCAACTTGAAACACTTCTTTTGAACATTTTCGTAAGTGTGTGCCTGCAACTGTGCAGGTTTCCTCACGATGTTTTCCTTCGCCTTAAAATTGTCGAATAAACGTAGGTATATATTTATGTTAAATTATTTTCTAGTACTTATCTGAATTTGAAAATCGAAACGCATTGGAAAGCTTGAACTCGCGCCTTCCACAGAAGTCAACGGCTCTAGCCACTTGGCAACCGACACTTTTCCCTTCACTCGACCCGGCGTATAAACCAAGTACTTTTTTTTGTGTGCAGACTGCAGCAACAGCAAACGCAGCAGCCTGCAAAGCCGAGGCAGCACTTCCAGCCTTCTGGAGCGCAGCCTCACGCCGCGCTCGCAACCGCCTACACCAAGGTCAGTCAGCACCTCATCATCATTTCAGTCTGTGTCATGGTCTAAGAAAACAAGGTCTAACTATTAGACCACGTGACTGACACGAGCCTACGTCATTTCTACGTCATTTTGTCTATTCATCCTTGTCGAATGCGCTTGTGAATAGACAAGGATGAACAGCGCAAAATGACGTAGGCTTGTGTCAGTCACGTGGTCTAACGGTTAGACATTGTTTTCTTAGACCATGGTCTGTATACAGTTTGGTAATAAAGGTCTAGTTATTTGGGGGTTTGTCGGCTAAATAGGTACTAAATATTCTAAAAAAACAACGTAAGGAAAAATTTAACAGAAAATATCGTAGGGTGATTTGATTAGTTCAGCTATGAAATGATGGTTTGAATATTATGAAATTTGGTTAAAATTGTCTCTGTGACCTTTTAGTAGAGAATTTAGTGCAAAAAACGGTTGAAATTGGACGAGTGGATGAAACTTGGCATGGTGTTAGAATAGGTGGACTTGAGTAGAAATCCACCGGGACCCATGACTCGTACCCCCTCTGAAGCCGGGGGGAGGGGGGTGAAGTTCGGTTTTGCCGCCCTTCTTGTTGACGCTTATATCTCTAAAACCGTATGTACTATGACAAGTTTGGTATCATTTTCGGATAACTCGTTAACGTAGAATTCATTTTTGCAATTATAAAATAGGGTTGCCATACAAAAAACTAAATTATAGAACAAAATTCGAAAAACATGAATAAAGTTTTTCCACATAAACGTCGTTTACTTTTCCCATGGGAATGGTATCGATACAAAAAAAATATGGTCAGGTAGCAACATTCACGGGCTTTACAAATATATAACTTTTATAGCACTTACTTGATAAAAAATGGGTTAAAAAAAATAAAATTGCATGCGCGGCAGACAAAGGTTTAAACATGGAACTAGCTCCAAGACCAAATTAGTCCCAAAACAGTGGTATTAAGGGGTGGTAATGTATAGCAGAAATGTTGTGGATGTTAAAAAACCTTCCTAAAAAAAATCTATGTAGAAGATCAGGTCAGAATGGAAAGTTAGAGCGGCCGGAACAAACGGTAGGAGATTAAGAGGTGGCGCCGTAGTAAAACTTATTGGAAACCTTGGTCAGAATTTAAAAAGAAAAATAAAGACCAAGATAGCTGACTTCAAAACATGGCAAACGCTGGCAATCCAACAAATGTAGCATAACAGGTGCAGACAATGTTTCTGTTGACCAGTAATAGAATCAAGTTTTTTTTTCTTTGCTACTGGATTTTTAAACACTGTTTAATATTTGCGTGGAAAAGACTGTTGCACTGCTGAAACTCAGACAACCGTTTGATGACCTCAAAAGCTATTGTCGGTACTGAGTCATTCATGCTTAAAAAATACTGGAAATAATGCTTGGCTGACAAAGGATGCAGACATCCTCGCAGTCCAAAAGTCTTCTCTGAATAAGCTGCATTCTGAACAGAAAAACCCTGCTCAGCTGTAACCAAATCTTGAACCTCCCACAGCACATACCTCTGATTGAAAGAGATCTGCGACGTGTATCTGGTAATAACTCAATAAGCGCAGGCCTTTGAGACTGTGGATAGGAATTTAACTTATATACTGTAAATCCTTAGTTGCTAACAAAATGTCTTGAAGCTGGAATCTTTGACGATCCTATGTTGCACCTTCGGAATCCAACAGTCTTTCAAGATACCTTATTGCTACGTTGGATAAATCGTTTTTTTATTGGCAACGCTGCTTAAACACCAAAAAGAAAATTGGTACTCGCAACAACCTACTGTGCCGACCTACGTCCACCAAATGGTATTTTCCACCAGTTCATCGATTTGGTGAGCACACGCTCAGCTATGGGGCTAAATTTGGCTCTAAATAAAACTCTCTGGCTTTAATCAGAAGGTTCGTAGAGACGTGACCAGCTCTCTGGGCATGGCTAATGAAAAGACCGACAGCAAACATCCCCAACACCACCACGTGCTGGTTCCTCAACACATTTAATGTCTATAGATGAAGTAAGTAAGTAAGACGAGTAAATAGAATAGACGAGATACCCCACAGCGTCAGTGTCATACATTCCGTGGTTTAAGTACGCTTGGACATGATCTGCCTTGGCCAAATGGACATCTTTGAACATACTCTAGACCGGACCCAAGTCAGCCGAAACAGACACGTTTCAGTGAAGCTACAGCTCGGATGGCGCTTTCTTGCGTGATGTGTCTTTTTTAACGATGACGCTCCCATGACTTGTCGAGCCTACCCTACCACCTGCATGCGTAAGGATCTTTCTAGAGGCTACAGATAGCGCTTCATATGTGGCAAAGTACTGGTCTCAGGAAAAACACACATAAAACGATTCCTTGAAATCGCAAACGACTCTACTTCCCTACTGTTCACCAACTTCCCCAACCTTCAACTCTTATTATGGTCTTCTACCTCGAACTCTTGTTTACGCTTAGTTAGCCTTACGCTGGCTGATCCGTCTGCCTGATGATGTTGACTAGCTTAGTAGCATTATATGCAGCAATTGGTTAGTATGACACAGTAAAGATATCGGCAGGTAACTTTTGAGATCACCTCAAGGCTTTCTGAGTTTCAGCAGTGCAACAGCTTTAGCTTTTGCCCCAAAGACGTGGAATCTAAGCAGAAATTAAACAGGGTTAAAATAAACCAGTAGCCGAGAAAACGAAATGGGTTCTTGGTTCTATTTCTGATCGACAGAAATATTATCTGCCCTCGCTTTGCTATATTTGCTGGGTTGCCAGCGGTTGCTAGTGTCTTGAAGTCAGCCATCTTGGGACTTTTTTTACATTTAAAAGTCTGACCAAGGTTCCCAACAAGTTTCACTACGGCGCCACCTCTTAATCTCCTACCGTTTGTTCCGGCCGCTCTAACTTTTCATTCTGACCTGATCTTCTACATCGCTTATTTGCTTTGAAAGGTTTTGGAACATCCACAACATTTCTTCCATACATTATCACCCCTTAATACCACTGTTCTGGGACTAATTTGGTCTTAAAGCTAGTTCCATGTGTATACCTTTGTCTGCCGCGCATGCAATTTTATTTTTTTTAACCCATTTTTTATCAAGTAAGTGCCATAAAAGTTATATATTTGTAAAGCCCGTGAATGTTGCTACCCGACCTTTTTTTTTTGTATCGATACCATTCCCATGGGAAAAGTAAACGACGTTTATGTTGAAAAACATTATTCGTGTTTTGCGAATTTTGTTCTATAATTTAGTCTTTTTGTATGGCAACCCTATTTTATAATTGCAAAAATGAATTCTACGTTAACGAGTTATCCGAAAATGATACCAAACTTGTCATAGTACATACGGTTTTAGAGATATAAGCGTCAACAAGAAGGGCGGCAAAACCGAACTTCACCCCCCTCCCCCCGGCTTCAGAGGGGGTACGAGTCATGGGTCCCGGTGGATTTCTACTCAAGTCCACCTATTCTAACACCATGCCAAGTTTCATCCACTCGTCCAATTTTACATGGTTCCCATACATTCATTTGCACTAAATACTCTACTATTTTAGATTTTAAATTGTCAGGTATTTCCGTATGTAATAATACTCGTAAGTGATGTAGTTACTATATTTATAATATTGACCGATCGTCCTATTGTTGTTGTTGTTCTCCTATCCTAGGGCACCCCGGAGTTGCAGAGGGCATCGTACTATTAATGGTGTTAATCTTGCAAGCGAGAAATGCTTTCAAGTTGAGAAAATTAGTTAATTAAGTTTTGAAAATAGTAATGAAAATTCCATAATTCCGTTTCATTTGTGTTCTATTTAAATCTCTTTGTAGGTTCCCAAAACCACGTATTTATCCCTGTAGGGTTGGACGGTTATATTTGCATTTGGCTTCCGTAAATGGAGTTTACGCAATTGGAAATGCTATTTTTAATATACTGCAGATAGCAGGAACGTACTGATATTTTAACCTGATACATTTATATATGATGATGATGATTGTTGGGGCCTAGATGGACTACTTCGGTCTTCTGTGCCTAGAGTACCTGTTGTACCAAACGGCTAATATTATGTATATCGATTTTCGGTTTTCTGCCGATTTTTGATGTCTGCGCCTGTATTTTGTACTCGTCAGCATGGATTTTGCATTCCTCATTAAAATTGTATTAAATACTAATTGGTGGCCGACCACTGATGCTGTAAATTGAACTAATTAGAGGAGTTTCGCCGAAACCTGCTGGCGTTCATTTCTATAAATAATAAAAATCTTTCCTAAACATTTGTCGCTGACTACCGTCGTCGCTCTTATACTGGGTACTAATTGACCGACGACGACAACAGAAGAGCGATTTAAATACAGTATAGGTACAGTTTAAGTAACGTCTTTCGAAACATGTGCTAGACACGAATATTACGTGTTTCATACCCACACCATTATCCAATAAATGAAATACGACCCAGTGTGCGACCTATTCTTATAAATCAATGGAAAAGAACATGTGTCGCACTATGTAAACATCTAATATTACATCTATACATCTGATATCTTATAAGTTATAACCATTTTATTTTTTGTTCGGTGTATCCATGTTTTTTTCTTTACTTTTAATTAACTTACGAGTATACATATAACGATATACATTTAACGGTACCTATTTTGAAATATTGTGGTATGTTTTTTCCTTTACTTAAGTACGTAAGTTGATAGGCGAGTGTTGCCGAGACGAGCCAAGAATTTAATCTTCATAAACTATTTTGCTTTGCATATTTGCATTCTGTCTGATGAACGTATAATATGAGTCGCCGATGAAACTGCGCTGCTTAGGTATATAATAATACGAGTAATGATATGATGCTTTGAGTTTGAAGGTTACTTCTTACCGATAATGTTACGCTTGACGACGACGACGGTGGTATCTTGCACTGCAGTTGTTAATGTTGGGGACATATATGAGATGTTAACATACATACAACATCTATATGTATATCTGTGGCGTGGTAAAAGTTCCCACCTGAGGTGGTACATCAAATTCTAGAGCGGGTGTCTTATCATAGATGGTTTGTACCTACACATATTTATAAACCTCAGAATAGGCAGCAGCTTTCGGCTCAATTCGAATGGCCTGACAAGCGTGGGGTTTATTTATGGCAGGTAACTAACACCTCCCTTACAGAGGAGAGAGCAGAGTCCAGTAGTCAAGTTTTAAGAGATCAGTAGAGGTCGTCCGAAAACGTCATATAGGTTCACCTTCAATCTTTCTCAAATTAATTAATAAATGGCTTTGCGCAGCGTGTGACTTGGCTAGCGTCATATTTCTTGCTCATGCGAAGTTTGGCCTTGATCGATCAAGTGACAATAATGACGTGGCGTGGTCAAGTGCGCCCTGGGAATGTCGACATGTGTTTTGATGGACTGCTACGTCAGGAACATTAGTTAAGATATCGCAACTTTCTGAAAAAATGTTCAGATCGGATACGAAAAGAATTTCTATCAATATTTGCTACTTTACATGAATTTATCTATGCGGAAGTATGTGCTTACTATATGTACTCAATAAGGGTATATACCTACTGTATGATTTGATCACCATTGCGATTGTTCCATCTTGTTATAACTTT
This sequence comes from Teleiodes luculella, assembly GCA_948473455.1. NCBI lineage: Eukaryota > Metazoa > Arthropoda > Insecta > Lepidoptera > Gelechiidae > Teleiodes > Teleiodes luculella. The sequence continues at coordinate 26,167,656 of OX419582.1, read as the reverse complement.
GCCTTATTCCAATTTTTGCTTAATGCGAATCTTATGTACTAATTGTACTAAAATGCTGCCGAATGTGTTTATTATTGTAAATCCGAAAGTATGGATGTTTGTCAGTCTGTGTATTTTAATTTATTAATAAGAAGGAAATGGTCATGTCATGAGGACAAAGGTTGTGAGCGAAACGCGGACACCGTGGTCCCGTGGAGTATTGGCCAATCTCTTCTCCCACGGAGCTGAAATGGTATTTTCTCTTTGTTTAATATTCCTCGCGATTACTGTTGCATACACAGAACATTTGTTGCATAGTTGCTAGTGCGAACGCCAGTGTTGGGTCAACACAAGGCTCAAACCATGTCTGCTGCGGTTTCCCATTGTACGAGTAACAGCATGTGGTTAGTTTGAGCTAGGGATGGGTCTGGACTCGAAAAGTTGAATTCGAATAACCTTGTCGAAATGATGATTTGATTCGATATTAAGAACTTAGATTTTCATAAAATTACTTAATTTTATTGATGTGAATTTACATTATGACGTACTAGTTATGTTTTAGGTTTGAAGAATATCCTTTATGTGTAAATGAAAAAAAAAAGCATATTTATTTATAGCCACAATTTTCTGGAAAGAATTCGAAGTTCTTTATTTATTTATTTGAATAGGTTAGCCAACATAGTAGATAATATAATTTTATACAGTATGTGCTTACAATTATTTTGCCAATATGCACCACACTTACATTATGCTAACACAACATGTAATTCCTGTTGCAATCTATTATTTTATGCATATGAAATTATTTCGATATTTACATCTGCCAGGCGTCCCGTGACGAATGTCCATTTTTTAATTTATTTATTTAACCCTTAAAGACCGAGTAAAGCTGATTCGAATCAACATAAATTCTCATGAGAATCGTTTATTATTTGCTACGATTCTTGTCCCGTCACTAGTTTGACCACCATTGCAGGAATTGCCTGTTTGCGGTGCTACAGTTAGGCTTGGCTAATCGACTAATTATAACCACCTCCTGACCACTGAGTTTGATCCTTCTCGACATTCTTCTGATATGCAAAGGTCCGTCATAAAGCTGTTTTAACGTCAGTAGCCAGTGCATGCCTGAGAGCGCCCCGTTATTCTGTAGCTGTAGGGGCGTTTACTTATGTGTGCTGTCTATAGGTGTGTGGGTGTTACAATATACTCTGTTGTGAGTTGTAATCGGATGCATACCCTTAAAAGAACTAAAAGAAGATTCTTCAGATAAGTGTATATTTAGTTCTTTAAAAAACTTGCTGCGGCTTATCACGAACCTCTTGCAGTTGCCTAGAAGAACTCACCTTAGTGCATAAAATTGTAGAACTTTTAACTGATCAGCCCCCGTAACATGCAGTGCTATAACAAAAGTTTGTCGCACATTTAACTGTCAAAACGTTGCGAGAAACCCGCCTTATTGTAAAGGATAAGAGAATACGCACGACAAAATTATGTCTGTCACGCGTGGACCGGGCTGTACGAGCATGAGAGGAATGATATGGATTGTTTTTTCTTCTTGCTTATAAAATAATAAAAAAGAATTGTTTTCTCTTATCTATACGTGTGTGGTTGTTTCTTTTGGTGAAGCGTAATAAGAGTTCGTTAACGCAATTGCCTTAAAAGCTTATTTTCCAATTTGTATTTTCACTTAGGTAATAGTTTATAAGTGTTATTGCCTGTTTAGTTCTTATACTGGTTAGGTAGGTACACACTACATTGTTTTGGGATGTTTTATATTTATATAACTAACTATGCATTAATCTATAATGTATATATTTATCAGCTGTCCATAGTACAGGCACAGAATAAATAATAGTAGGCTAGTTCTGCCTAGTTAGGGGTCAATATTTATTCCTATTAGATTATATATTTATTTTCATTATTATTTATTTATTGTCACTTCATTACGTTAAGCCTTCCGTGCGCATTATGAAATGTTTATTAGATATCAGAACAAAGATTTGTTAATTTCGTAACTGAGCAGCGTTTGTGGTGAAATTCTGAAATTCGATTTTATATAATAGTATACTCTTATAGGCTTTCGTTTTGCTTTGCCGAAGTTTGTTTGCCAGTGCAGGCAACGAGGCAGTCCTAGTGATTCTGTAACTTGGACGGTTGCAAATAACAAACAACTACATTTTCTAACGTAGACGAATGGTATGTAGGTACCTGTATTTGTGTGCAGTAAGAATATTTTATTCACTTATTCATTTAACTATTTATGCTTTGAAGACTTTGTTATTTAAAAGTGTTATAATGTGAGTGAGTAACATACCCTGTTTAATGTTAAATATGGTATTGTCCAGCTAGTGGTACGGTACCCAATCTTTTTTTGACCAACATCCCCAACCCAAATTTAGAGCAGGTATCGTATGAATATTTGCATTTTACCATGCTCTCGGCAGACTTAATAACGGTGCGTGCGAATAACTTGGTCACTTGATTTTAAAATGCCAGCATAAACGTAATTGTTATTGTTTTTCTTCTATTATCGATTGTTCGATCTTTAATTTATGAGTAGTTTCTTTGTGTTTCCAAGCATCTTTTTGAAATCATTGCATTTTGAATCTGTCGCTAAGTATAGCAAAATGTCCGCACGCAGAGCGAACGTTAATCAATATTAAGCGTATGCCAACATTAATTAAAGATTGGAAACCAGAGAACTGAAGTGTTTTGTTTGGAGAGGTTGGATAATGTTATTAGAATATAAACTGGATATTTTCCGTTTATTGTGGATGCCCAAAATCCTATTTGTAATGATTAGATAGATAGTAATAGATACATAAAAAAGCAGGCAGAAAGGTTCTTGAATTGGCGGCCGCGCGCCGGAAGACGTAGTTTGGGCAGGCCCCCCACGAGGTGGACCGACGATCTGGTAAGGGTCGCAGGAAGCCGCTGGATGCGGGCAGCGCAGGACCGATCATTGTGGAGATCCTTGGGGGAGGCCTTTGTCCAGCAGTGGACGTCTTTCAGCTGAGATACATAAAATACTGAATGTCTTTTGTAAATCTCTGACGAGAAAGGTTTGCCAACTGAATTGTTTTGTTGAAGATCTCAAGCGGCGACCCCGCACAAGTACAAGAAAGGCGACGTGGTGTCGACCCCGACCGGCATCCGGAAGAAGTTCAACGGGAAGCAATGGCGGCGGCTGTGCTCCAAGGACGGCTGCACCAAGGAGAGCCAGCGGCGGGGGTTCTGCTCCCGCCACCTCTCGCTGCGAGGCGTGACCAGGTCCTCCAACACGCCGCTCGCTCAAGGCTCCACGCAGACTCCGCAGCAAAGGTAACATCACTTCGCACTACACAACACATTACAACCAGACACCGAAAAGTAGCGGCGATATTATCAAAGTATTATGCCTAGCGATGTGCCGTTGCCGAAATTTCCATACCCAGGAATATTCCCAACGAAATTTCCTGTTCAAGCTGGCTGGATGTGATAGACCGGGTTGGTGTTTTCCGGTTTGGTACCTAACGACCCGACCAACCCTACAGATCTCAAAGACTCATCCTAGTTTGCCTCAAACGGAAAGTAGCATTCTTAGTGGAAATATTCCCGGGAACGGCACATCACTAATTATGCCCTTGAGTTCCCGGTATTTCGTTTTTCAGTAATACCGGGAATCGTCTTTAATATATCTATATTTTTTTATCTTAACTAAATAATTACTTAACTTCGGAAAAAGGAAAATTGAAAGAAAATATCGGTGCATAGAACAATAGGTTAAAAAACGCGACCCACTCTTTCCGACCACTGATTATAACCAAAGTAAAACAAAAATCATCAAAGTTCTTCCCCTGTGTCGTTCCTAAGCAGGGAGGTGAGAAAAAGCCACGCTACAAATCGTTGTTCCTAAGTTCATTGAAACGATTGTAATTAATTATTGTGTAACAAATCACAGAAAAAAAAAGTAAAACCAAGATCGTCCGGTCAGTGTATTAAAGTGAAACTATATTACGATGTGCTCGGGGACGAAGGCACGAGGATAAGAAATAAAGTAAATATTTTCCACGTAAATTGTCCATTACCAAAAAATACTGGTATTTTTTCTATTACAGATAAAAAAGCGTTATTTACAACAAAAAAAATGTTCAATAATACAGGGAAAATAATCCCGAAAGGTTAGCAGAAAGACAGATCTGATTCCAGGTTGAATAGTAGAAAAACAATGTTATTTAGTTAATTTCTATCTAATTAATCTGTTTTGTAGAATCCGATGTTTCATTTGTTTGTTAGAAATATAAATAATCTTTATTTGCTTAAACATTGTTTTCAAACACGAGTCGTGTCTCTTAGATGAAGGAAGCGTCGCAATACTGCGATGTGAACGTTTATACTCAACCTATCATAAAGAAAGGGGGCACAATCTATGTTACAGTTGCATTTAAACTCCCATAATATTTAGGATTACAGAAATTCTACTTTTAAAACCCCAATCGGCAAAGATCAGAGACGCCCGATCGCTATCCGATATACGAGTTTATATGCATTCTGTAACACAAATTTTGAACGCTTTCTATGACAGGTTACATTTATTTAAACTCGGATATTGTTCCACCGTCGCCCTTTTTAAATTGTTTTGATGATTTTTTAGTCATTTTGCATTTTGTGTCATTTAATTGAATTATTTTGTTCATAATACTTTTATTTTTTAAGACATTTATGTAAACCATTTTGCATGCTGACTTAGGTTTTTCGTTTATTTTGTTATTTATTGACCATCCTTTTTTGTATCCTATGCAAAGCAAATAAATGATTTGATTGATTGATTAAGTCACAGATTTAAAGTGTGCTTATAATTAATCTAAGAAGAAATCTGAATCTATTTACACAGTCAAAGAATAGCAATAGTGATGCCACTACGCTTACGCACTATACAAATTTCACTGACTCATTCGCTACAAAATGCCGCTTGTATAGTGTGTAGTGTATTACTATATTATGATCGTGACTAACGAGCACGAGTGTCAGGAATGCGATCATGTTTCCCTTTACAAATAGAATAGAATAATTGAAATTGAATATAAATTATTGCACATAAAAAAGTCTACAACTTGTTATCAAAATAAGGTTTTTATAACCATTTCCTGTCGTCAACCAACCGGAAGGAATATTAACTATCATGAACTACTGTACTGTGGACATACAGAAAACTTACAATAAGATGACTGAATGAATTATGAAGGAAGAAAAAATTTTACGCGCCCAAATGGGCGTGGAATTTTTTTTTCTTCATGGAACGAATACATTAAAGAGACGTAATCTTCCATTTTTATAAGTTTCAAATTGTGTTGTCTAAGCAACGTCAAGTAAATCTTATGTTTTTAGTACAACTCGTAAATTATTTATCGAACACTAAGCATTCCTGTACTACCACTCAAGTAGGTATAGCTGCAAACGGCTCGCCGAATGTATATATCACAGGGCACCGCCACTCAGTCCACAGGTCGGACAACGAATGCCCACACCAATCACCAAGCGTCTCCCGTGACGTATACAGACAGACGAGACAAGTATCTATACACTACAATTCTCTTTTTGAAATTTACAAATGTTATTCAGAAATTCAGAATAGCGTATATACCTTCAAGTTTTCATTTGATGGCAATTTCAGTACAATTATTCAGTAATTGGTACATTTATTAAATAATATTTGTTGGAGAGATTTGGGAAAAATACACATGCGATCAAAGATGAGTATTGATTTGTACAAGGTAGACAAACATTATTCTCAATATATACTATAGATACATACCTTTACCGCCCAACACTCCACACAATAGCTACACAATGGAACATTCACAACACACAAGTATCTTAGGAAAAGACTCAATCTTCTTGACACACCCTAAAAAGTGGACACACAAATTAAATTATTTATAGATAGCTTTCCGCCCGCGTTAACAGTTTTTCCCGTGGGAATGAGGCATTTTCCCGCGGTAAAAGGTAGCCTATGTTACTCAGGGTAAATGTAGTTTTCTAATGGTGAAAGATTTTACACAAAACACTATTACTTGTTTAAATGTCCAAAATTCACAACTTGATCTATCTTCACAAATACAGATTTTTGTTTTTTAAATTATGATGATGCTGTGAAGTTAGTGCATATTCCACAAGGGTTGCCAACCATATTTGTTTATAAAGTATCCTTTGTTAATTTGCTTCGCCGTACAGCTTGGTAATAAAAAAGAGTAGAAATCAGTAGGCCACCCCTTTTGCGGTATGGTTGTCTATATTACATGGTATCATGTTCTAACCATATTCTAATGGATATTTTTGAAAAGTCAGAATTAAGATTTATTATTAGTATAATCTATATAATGACTAAATAATTGTAGAGGTCGAACATCTGTACATAGAAAAAAAATGCTAAAAACTGAGTCATGGGTATGTAAGAAGTGATATAGAACATACATACTCAGATTTTTTCAAATTTTGTGTTTCTCTGTTTGTCTGCTTGTAGGGGCTAATCTCAGAAACTGTTCGACCGATTTGAATCAACTTATCTAAATAGCATCTTAGATAACTCGGAAAAGTCAAAATACAACGCGGGTGTAGCCGCGGGCGGACAGCTAGTTTTATTTTATTTCGAAAATACTTTATGACTTATTTATTTCTCGTAAGTGGAATGCAAATAAGTATGTTAATGAGAAGAGCGTCGGTGGCCAAGTGGCTAGGCCCGTTGACTTCCGTTCCGAAGTTCGATGGTTCAAACCTCGGCACGTACCAATGTGTTTTCGATTTTCGAATTCATATGTACGTTTATTCGACGCTCTTACGGTGCAGGAAAACATCGTGAGGAAACCTGCACACACCTGCGAAGAAATTCTAAGGTGTGTGTGTGAAGTTGACCAATCCGCACTGGGCCAGCGTGGTCGACTAAGGCCTTTTCACCCTGGTATCAGGGTAGGCTCGAGCCCCTCGGTGGGGACATATGTGAGCTGTTAACTATGTTAATGAGATCAGGATAAAAGAAAAATACCTTAGAGTATACATTTACATACATACATCTAAGTTTGGGCAGGAAAATACTTTTCTTTCCTCTAAAACTCCTTTGTGCGTGTCCTTTGATGAGGTATTTTCCGCATTATTGTATTGAGTGATTTAATGTTTGCTAAAACTAAAAAAAATATATAAAATACTTACTCTCCGCCGTGGCTCCGCTCGCGTTTACAGTTTTTCCCGTGGGAATGAGGTATTTCCCGCGGTAAAGGGTAGCCTATGTTACTACTCAGGGTGAATGTAACTTTCTAACGGTGCAATTTTTTGAAATCGGTTCAGTAGATTTTGAGTTTATTCATTACAAACATACACACACACACACACACACACAAAATACAAATCTTTCCTCTTTAAAATAATAGTATGATAGTATGTTGATCCGATAGATGGTATTAGTACCTACAGGACGACAAAATAACATAAAAAATATATGGTCAAATCTCGAAAAGTCGAGTCATAACTCGAAAAGGTTATGACATCAGAGTTAGTGGTATCAAAATGTTAGAAATTATTTTCACTTATGGCAACAATATGTGCACTATTTAACGGCCTCGTAGCCTAGTTTGTAGTACGCCTGCCTTCGAAGCACAGGATCGCGGGTTTGAATACCGCTCAAGACTTGTTTGCCCTGGGTCTGGATGTTGTATATTTATATATGTATCTTATATTAGCTGTTTGACACCCATAGTACAGGCTTTGTCTATTTTGGGGTCAGAAGGCCGTGTGTGAGAGGTCGGCAATTAAAAAAGCGGCCAAGTGCGAGTCGGACTCGCCCATGAAGGGTTCCGTAGCAGCAAGTGACATAATATAAAAGTTCTTATAGTTCGTTGTAACTTTGATCGATGTTTTAATAAGTAATAGTGAAAGGTAAATTGCGGTTTACGATTTATGACGTATTAAAAACCAATTTTCGGTGGAAGTTTGCATAGTAATGTACAACATGTTTTTTTTAGTTTTGTCATTGTCTTATTTTAGAAGTTACAGGGGGGGGGGGGGACACATTTTACCACTTTGGAAGTGTCTCTTGCGAAAACTATTCAGTTTAGAAAAACGTGATGTTAGAAACCTTAATATCATTTTTGACGACCTATCCATAGATAACCCTTACGTATGGGTTTGACAAAAAATTTTTTTTTGAATTTTAGTTATAAGTATGGGGAATTAAATTTGTTTTTTTTTTCCTGTTTTTGTGTGAAAATCTTAATGCGGTTCACAGAGTACATCTACTTACCAAGTTTCAACAGTATAGCTCAATAGCTATAGTTTCGGCAAAAAGTGGCTGTGACATACGGACGGACAGACAGACAGACAGACATGACGAATCTATAAGGGTTCCCTTTTTTGCCTTTTGGCTACGGAACTTTAAAAACACAGTCAGGCTTTGACTAACGCGATCCATCGAAGTGATTGGAACTGTTTTTTGTATATGTCAGAAGATCCTTCATTTCTTAAGCAAAAGTTGGCAACTCCCATCCCGCCGACTGGCAGGGATGTCACAGAAGTTGGTTACTGGCGTCCTGCGCACTTCTCACCACCAGACAGACATTAAGTTTCGTTTACCCAGATAGGTGGGCAAACCGCGCTTCACGTATACCAAAGAAGGCGGACCCGTGTTCTTTTGTTTTATCTTCACTTTACCTGTCGAGTCTTTTACATTGAATACATGTGACCATGGCGATTGTCTTCAATAAGTGGCTTTATGGGTACGTTTTGAAACATAAATAAGTTTTGTTTTAAATGTGATAAATCAGTTTAGGCTCGAGCCAATTCTGGGTGGGGTTGATTAGCTGATACCAAAATTACCTATCTTTTGCAAACTTTTTTCTCCAAAATAGAAACCTACGTTTCAAATTCCTAAGTAAATTAAAATAGAATAGATACGAAGTAAAGAACTGCGTCATAGCTCTAGAATGGAATAGAACTTATTGGAAAAATCTAGATTGCGTGCAAGATGTATTTATTTCACGATTTCGATAATAAACCAGTCATTGCACGATTAATTTAGTTGTTTGTACACCGGATGCGGGATCTTAGACGGGAAAAGGCGATATAATCCGATGCTTTTAGAAATTATTTTTGATGTGCGCAGTTATTGGTATTTTACTCTTACCTATCTATATATAGGTACATTTATCGATCTTGTCCATCACATAGATGAGTGATAACGTAGTAGGTAGGCAAGTCCTACGTCCTACGTCATGTGACTTAGGACGTAGTAGAAGACTTGATCTTCTTTGTCAATTTTCATCATCATGATTTATTATTCTTCGTATTGAGTGATCTCTATGGCAGCAAGGCGGGGCGGGGGGGGGGGGAAACGGTGCGATAGATACAAAGGGTGTGTCTCCACCAACTCGTACTGGACCGTATATAGCCTCTTTATTCTGATTCAGGGTGGGTTCGAGGCTGGGGGATGTATGTACGAGTAAGTCAATCCAGATCGAGATCCGTTGAACGTGATCAGTGATCTTTATCTAGATTATTCTAGATTGACTGTGTAGTCACGTGTAGTGTTGGACTTAATTTTAAAACCGCGACATTATTATTTTTTATTTTTTTGGAAAACCATCAGCGAACAATAATTCAATAACAGCATAACTAAAAAACTAATAACTAATAACAGGTTTCCACAGATACAATTTTCAAATATTTTGAAATAGAAGAGATTTTGAAAGAGAATAGAAGAAAAAGACCCTTGGCTATTATTTATTCTGTGCCCTTGGTGGGATATCGATCCAGACTGGCCGTGTAATGGCCGCCTGTACAGTAGCACAGAAGAAAATAATAGTAGTAACCCGTACAGAAAGGACACTCACCCCCCCACTAAAATGAGTTCCCAGCCCGATATAGCGCCCCACGCCCCGCACCCCACAGGCGCCGCGAGACTCTACCAGGGATGTTCAGGGGTGTTTTACATAGCGCCTAGCGCCATTGACTTGTAGTTGATATTCAAAAAGAAGTAGCTTGTCAAAACGCGTTTTCTGTATGGAGTGACCGACCAGTGTCAGTAGTAAACATGGTGATTTGTTCCAGAAGCAGCAGCAAGTCGCTATCGTCGAGCGGAACTGGCGTCGAGGGGGATGAGACCTCGCGGGAGTCCGACACCACTCCGCCGCACTACCGCGTCACCGGCCGCTTCGACCCCGACGAGACTGAGGCGGCCAACATGCTCGGTGAGACAAACCTTGCCACACAATACTAAATAGTAGATTATTCGACGCTCTTACGGTGAAGGAAAACATCGTGAGGAAACCTGCACACACCTGCGAAGAAATTCAAAGGTTGTGTGTGAAGTTGACCAACCCGCACTGGGCCAGCGTGGTCGACTAAGGCCTATTCACCCTGGTATCAGGGTAGGCTCGAGCCCCTCGGTGGGGACATATATGAGCTGTTAACGGACTAAATAGTAGTTCCTAAACAACACTCACTACCCTTAATTTAAGTTGGACGTTTTCGCATGCCTGCTAAAGTAGTGCGGACTACGCGTAAAAACGATGTTTGACGTTTCTAAATTTAAGTTGACAATCACCTGTCCCTTTTCGTTCTTAAGAACGTGAAAGGGACATATGGTTTTTAAATTTAAGTTTGAGCATTTGGAATGAGTCAGCCTACCTGGCCTAGTTTTTCCGGATTCAAATATCAGTGGGACACCTGTCGAACAAATGTGACTGAGTTCCCCAGATTATTGGTTAGGACATTGCAGGCCGAATTACCTGATTGACCGAAAAGTAACATAATTCCGTGCTTCGAAAAGCACGTAAAACCGTTTGACCGGGCTACTATCTACGGATCAGTCATGTCAGAAGCCTTATTAGGCGGCTCAATAATTCTTTATGGAGGTAGGTTCATAGAGGAGTGGTAGATAAACTTTGGAAACTACTTTTTTAATACAGTTGCTCAAAAAGTGGCGTATTGCAGGGAGGTATAGCGTTCGGGATGTGAGCTATTACACACGCGTGCTTTTTTTTTACCTTTCCCGCACGTGTGCGTTTTCTTTCCCAACTGTCAAAATAATGTCTATTAAAAAGAAAAACCTTGAAATTTTTACTAAAAAAAATCATAAAAGTTTTTATGATTCAAGCAATATAATATTTCTAAAAAGGAGCTACTAATTTGTTTCAATATCAGATTTAATTATTTGATTAAATGAGTTAGATTAGGTTTCATCATTTCATCACATTAAATTTCATTTTCATTTCATATCAATATAAACATTCTACTGAAGACTTGGCTGTATGGGCATAGTGCTCTTTGCATACCAGAATGGGTGAAGAAAAAAGTTAGTTGAGTTTATTGTTTTTATTATTTTATATTTTATTAAATTGCTTCATTTTTTCGCAACTGTATTAAAAATAGTCGTTCAGTACACGTGCGGAACCGTCATTGCAACTCGTTCCGACTGTCTACCCTCGCCTTCGGCTGCGCCTCGGCTTGGGTACACATTTGTCGGAGCTCTTTGCAATGACAGCCTTTCCGCACTTGTAATGAAATATACTATTTAAACCCCCGACAAAAAAGAGGGGTGTTATAAGTTTGACGTGTGTGTCTGTCTGTCTGTGGCATCGTAGCTCCTAAACGGATGAGCCGATTTTGATCTAGTTTTTTTTGTTTGCAAGGTGTAACAATCGAGAGTGTTCTGAGCTATGATCCAAGAAAATATCTTCAGCCATTTGATAGATTATCAGCTCTTTTCTAGTTGTTGAAAGGATCAAGTAACTGTTTTGTGGAGGGGGTTTTTTAATTTTTTTCATTTAATGTTATACTATGAAGTGATGTGTATTGAGTAGATTGTTGTGTGGCAGTGTCGCTGGGCAGTTCTCGGTCCGGGAGTCCTGGGGCTTCGCCCGTGGGTGCCGACACGCCGGGGCTCCGCAACAACGTGTTCGTGCCGATCTGCTCGCCGCAACCGCATCCTATACGGCACCACCTCATCAGGTAACACACACATTATCATTTCAGCACAACCACTGCTGACCCTCTAACATGCCCGTCCACGCGTGACAGACATAATTTTGTCGTGCGTATGATATTTCAATACAGCGGGTTTCTGGCAACTTTTTGACAGTTAAATGTGCGACAAACTTTTGTCATAGGACTTCATGTTACGGGGGTGGTCAAAGACGCCATCCAACAGTTTCCACAACGATCGGTTCTGCGTAGCCCGCATTCTCAAATACCGCATTGTCTATCTCTCACGACTCTATAAATAGATAACCTATCGACCACAGACGTGAGAGACATAAACCTCACATACCAAAGTTCCAGGTATAAATGAATTTACGGCGGCTGTCCATTGCAAAGGGTATTCACTTTCAAATATCTAGGACATATACTTGCTTCTGACCTCAAGGATGATGCTGACATAGAGAGAGAACGGAGGGCGTTGTCAGTGAGAGCAAATATGCTCGCTCGCAGGTTTGCGCGTTGCTCCACAGAGGTAAAACTGACACTTTTCAGAGCCTATTGTACGTCTTTTTACACCTGCAGCCTGTGGGCAAGTTTCACAAAAAAGACCTACAACGCCATCCGGGTTCAGTATAATAACGCGTTCAGGGTGCTGTTGGGGTTGCCTCGTTACTGCAGCGCGTCAGGGATGTTTGCGGAGGCGCGGGTAAATTGCTTCTACGCAACTATGCGTAAGAGATGCGCCTCTCTGGTGCGAAGGGTACGGGGCGGTGCCAACAGCATCCTGAGGATGGTCGCGAGTAGGCTGGACTGCCGGTACATGAATCATTGCTGTGCTATCTCGGGTGGAGTGGCGCGGAGATGATTCGTGGGCCGTATTTCCTTTTCTTTATCCTTCTCTTTTATTTTTTTTCTGTTTTTGTTTGTTAATTAACATAGGATAAGTTTTACTAACCAAATTGTATCAAATGGGTCTAGGTTACCTTAAATAAATAAATATTATTATTATTAAGAAAATATGAGATCCGTAACGAATAAGATAGCTTAGTTTGTATGGCAGTGTAGTGGGTAAAGTACATTGTTCAGCGATTGATGACCGCTGAGGCAGAAAGGATTAAGAAATTGACCAAAAGTCGATTGATGTATAACTGTGTGATTCTTTCTTACCGTATAAACGACTTCTCTATTCTATGAATATTCGTAGATTTTCGCAGTTGTTAAGTTCACTAACAGACATTTTTTTACGGGTTATCTTCGTGATTTAATTTTGAACCGAACTTACCGATGATATTATGGTCAGATTAGAAAATAGTTATAGTTCACCATGTAGTTCGTTAGTTACTTCGGATAGAATAGAATATGCTTTATTGCACACCAAAATACACACACATACACACGCACACACACAAAAATAAACCTTTCCCTTTTTTTTCAGGCCTGAGTTGGTCCGGCCTGCGACGGAGGCTTCGCCCGTGCCGGTAGCCACTAGCGTCATCAGAGTGTCGCCGGCCCCCGCCTACCACTATTCGGTAATCAAGCACATTTTCTCTGCTATATCATGGCTATATCTCATTCAATCGTTGGACGTCGTCGATGGCTAAGTGGCTAGGGCCGTTGACTTCCATTCGAAAGTTCGCCGGTTCAAGCCTCGGCACGTACCGATGTGTTTTAGATTTTAGAATTCTTATGTACGTTTATTCGACGGTGAAAGAAAACATCCAGGAAGACTCCATTCGTCCGTATATTTTTCCTTTCTAGCCGTAACAAAAGTGAGATGTGGCGTTACATAATGACGCGCTCTTTTCCTAGTACGCTTACAGGGAACTTAAACTAAAACCACCAATAGAAACTATAGGTTAAGATTATTCATAATCACAAAACATTTATTGCGTAATTATAGGTAATTTGTAGGCACATACAGTTGTTAATTTAAACAATTACACGTAGTTGTATCACTATAATTTGCAGGGCTGGCGTGCAATACTTTTTAACCTCCGAAGAAAAAGAGGGGTGTTATAAGTTTGATGTGTCTGTCTGTCTGTCTGTCTGTGGCATCGTAGCTCCTAAACGGATGCGCCGAATTTGATCTAGTTTTTTTTTGTTTACAAGGTGTCACAATCGAGAGTGTTCTTAGCTATGATCCAAGAAAATATCTTCAGCCATTTGAAGATTATCAGCTCTTTTCTAGTTGTTGAAAGGATCAAGTAATGGTTTTGTGCCGGGGGTTATTAATTTTTTAATTTATATTATATAAATTATAAAAATATTATTAGTGAAAATGAAAATGAAAAATGTTTTATTCGAAGTAAGATTTTACAAATCACTTTTCGACGTCGAGGCGGGTTCACAATTTGGCTGTCTTCTGTGGAGAAGAACCCACCGGAAGAAACTCCACATGCGTTGCATCTTTACAAAATATTTTACAAAAATTATTATTTTATACAATTTGATTAATATAACAAAGAGTGTAGTACTCTATATATTATTAACCCTATACATAATTCAACAGGTCGAAAACCGGAACGGCCCGATGACAATACACCAGAACAGCATAAGTCAAGCCAACGTGATGAGTGTCCATTCAATTCCGCAGCCCCATCAGACCACGATCCACAGCTCACAAGCGCCGTCGACCATCCAATCGAGCCCGAACAACATACCTCTGAACATGAACAACCTAAGCCAGTTAAACCATCAGAATAACATCGCCAGCTCCATTCGCAGCATGAAAATGGAGGAGGTGCCGCAAAACTTGATTGTGCACAGGAATATTCCGGCGAACGGCATTGAGGATTCTTATCGCAGCCAGCAAGCTCATTTGAGGAACGGCTTGCAAGACTCGTACCGTCGTGACGTAGACATGTCGCCGCCGCTGAACAACCATGAAAATTTTGGGAATAGAAGAGTCTCGGAGTATGATGAGGATGACCATTCAGTTCCTCAGGTAAAAATCATACTATTATTATAAAGAGGAAAGACTTGTATTTTTGTGTGTGTATGTTTGTAATGAATAAACTCAAAAACTACTGTGCCGATTTCAAAAATTCTTTCACCATCAGAAAGCTAAATTCACCTTGAGTTCTAGGGCTACCTTTTATCGCAGGAAAATGCCTCATTCCCACGGGAAAAACTGCGGAGCCGCGGCGGAAAGCTAACACTATTATATACTACTGAGGCGTACGGCCAAAGCCGGCATTATCGTAAGTAAAATACATAGGAAATGAGATTGTAAAGTTGTTGTTCCAGCGCGAGAATAGCGTCCACCACATGATGGACCGCGCGGAGCTGGCCGAGGCTCGTTCGCTGGAGGAGAAGCAGCGCATCCTGAAGCCGGCGCCGCTGCAGGCGCGGCTGCTGTCGGTACTCGACGCCGACCACAAAGACCCCATCAAGAGGTTCTACGTCATCCCACAAAACAGCCTCGACAAGAAGTTCGTGTTGATCAAGAACGAACCTCCGGACGCTATTCAGGTGACCATCCATTCGGCCAGTTATACACATCCGCTGCTGGACAAAGGCCTCCCC